>JAPMNZ010964719.1:0-29706 GCA_029875035.1 Pomatoschistus microps | reverse complement strand
CATTGCAGTCAATGGATTCTTGACTGTTAAATCTTGTTAAATACATGTACCAATTTCTGCTTTTGTTACGTCTTACAATCAAAGTTCATAGAGAGATTTCGGTATTTCCTCTGGAGCTTATTTTTCTCCCTTCCCTATCTGGTGAGCCAGACTTGTGTCCATATTTATTTTTGTAATAGAAACAAATCAATATAACATATCCCCATTACTTTCAGTGTGTAAGTTTAAACAAAGCACTCAGACCTTCCAGTAAGTCACATTTAGACGATATATAAATAGTTTGTAACCGATCAAAGATTTCTTTTTTCTCCTCAGACAATCGGGAGTATTTTTAGCTGCTCCTTTCTTGTGTTTGAAACAGAATCATATTTATCACTCTTGTCGTGCTTTGACATGTTGTTTACAATTTAATGAAGTCTTATCTCAGTGGCTAATCTTGTACAGTGATCATCTACCTTTTATTGTTGGCACGTGTTCAGGTGTGAGCTCAAAGAATGATTCATGTGAAAATAATAATGCCTGTACTTCTACAGTACATAATCCAGGCCTGGGGTGTGTTGGCTGCTGCTTCACAATTGAGGCTCTTGTTACGGGTAATTAAGTCATTTCATACAAAAGACTTCAGTCATCCCTCTAATTATGTATAAAGTTGACTGC
The DNA here is from genome assembly GCA_029875035.1 of Pomatoschistus microps. NCBI lineage: Eukaryota > Metazoa > Chordata > Actinopteri > Gobiiformes > Gobiidae > Pomatoschistus > Pomatoschistus microps. The sequence goes on along the minus strand of JAPMNZ010964719.1, from coordinate 29,049 downwards.
AATCACTTAATGTTGTGAGCTGTCATCACCCTACCACCTTAACAATAACATGAACCTTTAACACGGATGTGAGCTATTATACATGCGTGCACAGTTTCAAATTAATACTTCAGAAATCAAAGTAAAGCTATGATTTGTAAAGGCTACATTTCAAAAGGTCAGTCTTGAGTTTCAGCCAGCTCTGTAAGCATTAGCCACTCTACAAGACATAATGTGCAAGGCCATAAACTTAAATGTCTGCCTGGTAATGGATCCTTATTGTTTCCTGTACAATGGAGCATAGAGGCCATCTTGCCACATAGCCTTTTTAAGTCATAATCCTCTTATGACCCTCCATTGTTTAGACATTATTGTCTCACTAATGCCAAGAATTTGTTAGGCTGAGTGTGACCGAGAATTTGTTTTGTTGCTGCAACGTGTTAAAAAGCATGATCCACTTTTTAACCAAATCTGAAACTGAGCTATGACCAAAAATATGTTTTGACCCCTATGTTGGCTAATAATCCAAGCGGTATGTTGACTGAGTGGATACTGGGCAGCAGCGCGCTTGCTTCACAGCAAGAAAGTCATGGGTTTGATCCCATGCCGGCCTCTCTGTGTGGAGTTTACATCTTTCACTTTCTGTCTTGTAGAGTGTCTCACTCTTACAGATCTGGCTGAAACGCAAGACTGACCTTTTGAGATGCTGCCTTTACTCTGGGTTCTCTGGGTTTTACCTCACCACCCAAAATCCTCCAGCTCCAGTCATCTTGTCCAACCTGAGCTTCAACACCTGGAGAGGATGAAGTGAAGGAGATTAGAAGTTTATATTTTTAGCTACATCCCACCCTAATCATGTATACAAATGTGTGTTGTGTTAGGCAAATTAGTTTTTTACTTAAATCTTTAAATGTATGTTTAATTGAGATGGGTCCCTGCTCCTGACAGAGCCGCAGCAAATACAGAGGAAAAATGTCCCTATGGGGACAACTAGGTGTACTTTAACTCTTTTACTAGAAACCACAACAAAAAACTAAAGCACACAGCTGTGGTATGGATTTCTGACGTCATAAGTCTTTTAAAGGTACTAAGCTCATTCCTTATTAAGTCACATGCTGCCGAGGTGTCAGCTAAATGCATTCGATAAAAAAAAAAGCCTCAACGTTTCTGAACCAAAGTGTTAGCTTTTTCCCCTTCAGTAGCAGTATCGCCCCAAATGAAACTCAGAACCCTATAATTGTGTGGGAGCTGCTCTCCTGTCATCAGCCAATGAGTCACGGCACCAGCAAAGCTCTCATTAAAAGCCACTGGCAGCGCACACAAACACAAGCCTCGGTGTATATACTCTGCTGCCAGTGGCCTGACAGCTCTGCGTCAGGAGAAGAGCCACAACACGGCCACCTCACCGGCATAAAGTGGATCAGGCACATTCAGTTTAAAAACGCTGTCTTGTCGAGTCTAAGAACATGTTAAAACATTTTTAAAAACTATCCATTGTTGGCATTTCACCACTGGGATGAATAAAGGATCCCTCATCATAAAATTCTATCAAGATATTTTGAAAAGTTAAATATCGGCTGGGTTAAAAGTTCCTACAGTAAGAAGACTTGTTTCACCACAGATCATATAACTTAAAAGTTAAGTCACAGGCTTTGTTCCAATGTAAATGAAAGATTGTATTGCCATATTTTTTAGAACATTCAGGGGAAACAAAATAAGTTAGAAAAACCCAAGGAAAAAGCAGACCCTCCGCCACAGTTTAATGACCGTTCTCTTACACAGGATTCTGCCATTTTCAGTTACATCAACAGAATGGTTTTTCCACAGTATTTTTTTTGTGAAGCTATGTGTGACAGATTAAACATAGAGACAAAGAAGAGCAACATGTGCTGTTTTCTTTCTTTTGAAGTCACACTGTCATTTTTGTGTCTGCAGTCAACAACAGGAAGGCCCCCCCTCCAGTCCCGCCTCGCAGCACCTCCAAACCGCTCATCTCCGTCACACTCCAGAGCAGCACCGAATCCGCCCAGGACACGTACTACGACCAGCAGGACCGCGGCAGTGAAGTCAACAGCCAGTCGGGCCGCAGCAACTCCTCGGACAGCCTCTGTAGCATCCGCACGGGCAGCCTGGCCAAGAGCATCTACCCGACTGGTATCATCACGCCAGCCATCCCAGTGCCCATCCCGACGGCCACCACTGTTATACCTCCTGTCCCTGCCCCAAGGGACCTGCCCCCAAACACCACTGCCCCTAGTATCGCCATTACCATTGCGATTACTGCTGCTGCTTCTACGGATAGTACTGCTACGGCTAGTACTGCTACGGCTAGTACTGCTACGGCTAGTACTGCTACGGCTAGCACTGCAACGGCTAGCACTGCTACAGCTACTACAGCTACCGCAACCACTTCCACCTCAACGCAGTGCCAACATGACACCCTGACTCCCATCATCATCCTCGACGAGCCTCCAACTGCTTCCAAAAGAAAGCTGTCGTCCATTGGGATTCAGGTAAATAGTTGGATGATCGTCATTGTTGCCATGAAGTCAATAGGTTCCATTCACATTCAAGAATTCTGTTTCAACTTGGAAGGTAGGTTTTTGAAAGACAATTTGAAAAAAAAAAAAATGGTTTTATATATCGTTTTTTTGCCTGATTAGACTAGATTCACAAACCAGCCAAATTATGTCTTAAAGTGCTTTCTAATCACCATTATCATACTAATGTTCATGGAATAATGTCACTGCTTCTAGGCACATTTATGAGAAAATAATCAGGCCATAGTTGACATGTACTGACAAGGAAGAGCTTTGTAATTCCACAACCCACATGAAGGATTAGCTTTAAGACGCCTAGAGGTCTTTTGACTTTTGACTGTTCCCATTGTTACAAGGAAAGATTTTTCAGCTGCCCTCCATCACAACGTTAAACTAGAGGCTCTTCGGAATGTTTCGATGTCACATGGATGCAATCTATGGATTAAAAACAATGATAAAGAGCAGAAAACGGGGCATCTGTTCATATCTGTTATACTAGATTTTTATGATCACATTTCACACACTCCAATTATTCACTGCGGTGAGTCCACGCCTTGCGGAGCTTGTAGCAATTTTAGCTATCGCAGTAAGCTAACAAGAGCCAGCCACATATTACCTGCTGCCAACGGCAACCATTTTGACACAGAGAACTTGAGCAAATAAATATTGCTCAATGACGTGGAGAAGAAACTGATGCAAGGTGTTGGGCCAACATCAAGTTTATTTATAAAGTGCATTCCCCACACTGCCCCAAAGTGCTTGTTCATATGGTGACATTATTTTACTCAATGTTAAATTAAATGACTGATGATTATTCATCTGGTGCTTTAGACAGTGTTGTTTTTTTGTTTTGTTTTTAACTAACTTTGTTTTCTGATTGTTGCCTAGGTGGATTGCGTTTTACCAGTCCCAAGAGAAGAAATATTACCATTAACGGCACCTTTAAAATTTCAGTCCATTGGGGTTCAAGTGGAGAACGGAAGGCCGTAAGTACAATTGACTTTAAAACATATTTTGAAATGCTGTCAGTCTGTCCAGGTTCATTCTCAGAATCCACAAACCTGTGTTTGTGTGAGGACACCGCCCTCTTTCATTCAGCCGCTTGTACTCCCTGAGGAGGTTAGTTGTGGAGGAAGTTATTGTTCTGAGAAACGTGTTGTGGTGGTCACAAACACTAAAGTATCATCGGCACTTTGGGATACAGCTCTCCCTACTCTTCTATAATTGGTCAAAGTTAGCTGTGTTTTGTGCTTTCCAGTGCAAACGTAGATGGAAGTGTGAATCTATAACAAGCATTTTGAAAATCACAGAAATACTATGATAAAGAAGACTGCACAGCATCATGTGGCCAGCCTTAGGTCGATCTGACAGTCTGTGAGCCACAGACGCTCCCTGCATTATACATGGTTGCTTCAATGTTTTTACTTCCCTGTAACTTTGTGCTTGCAAATTATAGATTTTTGGTTTGAGAGCTCTTTTAGCCTCACATCATCTCTTTTATTGTAGGCTATTAGCCCCACAAGTGATGCCGTAACGTCTTCAGTCAACAGACAAAACCTATTATCTACAAACCAACTTTTATTAAATTGTTATGGCTGTATGGTGTTTTGAAAGAAGTAATTTGAGCTTGCCCCCTGTCAGGAGCAGGAGCACAACACTTGTCTTTTATGGTTTCTTTTTGAATATTGTGTGGACTGCCGTCCTCTGAACATTGTGACTAACGTCCTTTTTTTTCCACCTTCTCCGTGTTTTGTACTGCCCCATAATCGAGTGTTTGACGGGCTCTTTCCTTTTCTTCTGTTCATTATCTGAGAGACGTGCGTTCATTTCATGCCCCACCTATTATCAGACTAATTTTCTCAGTAATGCCCACACAGCCTCCTGTAAAACTCTTTGTTTAAACTGGCATTCACAGCAAGAGTACTGACCTTTTTAAGTTTGAGGGAATAATGATGAAAATTATTGATGCTTTTTTAAATGTTCCTAATAATTCTCCTCCAAATAGAAATATGCAATTTTCCTAATTCCATTATGTGAATGTGGTGGTTACACAATGTGGACTGTAAACATATTTCAAGACATTTAATGAATAATGCATCACAGAACAGTTTCCTGTGTCTGAGCTGAATGCTATTGTGCTTTAGGGCTATACAAACGTAAAGTGAATTGAAATGAATAAATGTTGCATTCAATTATTTTACTAGTCTGCTCTCCATGAGATATTTCTGTTCCATCCTTTCTTAATGAATATGATGTGGTAACTGAAGGCTTCTATTCATAATACTTGTGTTTTTCTCACTAACTTCTTTGTTTTGTGCCTGTACAGTCTGAGCAGAGATAACAGCATGGCCTCCAGACAAAACACAGTGACGGAGCCACTGGAGCCGCAGGAGAACAATTGTGTCAACACAGAGACGTCAAACTGTGCGACCACAAACGGACAGGACAAACCCTCCGAACAGCCCCTCCAAAAGTCCAACTCTACCAGGATAGCCTCCCTCTCAGAATCCCTGGACCCGGCGCTCGACCCCTCCTCTTTGCCCCCTCCAGACCCCAGCCTTCAAGCGGGCAATGGCAGCTTGGCGGCAAACAACGAAGACCAGCCCTGCGTGCCCGCCTGCCCCCGAGACGGCAACTGGTTTCTCAAGCTCCTCCAGGCCGAGACCGGGCGCATGGAGGGCTGGTGCCAACAGATGGAGCAGGAGACCAAAGACAACCAGCTCTCGGAGGAAGGTACGCTCTGTGTGGCTCCAACTGAGCAGCAGCAGACTGGTGTGTTCCTGCTTGGTTAGAATGAACCTACTGCCACAGCGGCCCTTTATATAAAGAGGAGGTTTACTTGCCGTACCCATACTTGAGTGTCTCAAGTTTTGGCTCAAATGAAGCCCTAAGCATTATTCATTGTAGTGTATGGAGTGAGCCACAGCTGGCTCCCTGAAGAGAGGCAACCAATTTGTGTGAATAGTTGGTGGTGAAGGGGCAGAATCACTAACGCACACCAGGCATTCTAGGCAACGTGGGTGAAATGTCTTGCCTATGAACACAACAACACTTTTTGCACTTATCCACTCCATTGTGGCACCTGGTCACATGTACCAGCCCCTGCTAAGCTTCTCAGATCTGACTGGATCAGGCTTTCACAAGCTCCACACATTTAGTTTATCTGAGATTGTTTGTCAAGTATGAAAGATTTCCTTATCAAATATCAAAACAGCCATACTTCATTGGATTTCAATATCAAAATCCCAAGGAACAAATATATTTATATATTTTTTTTTTTCATCATCGGGTTTAAGCAACAAAACCATAATATTTACTCTAGACACTCCTGCCTGCATCGAGAGTAAAGACGACAGGTCCATGTCAAAGTCACTTGAAAGCACGTCTTCTCTTCGAGTTTTGTTCGGTTCAAGAACTATTCTGGTCTCTCACGCAGGCTTTTTGACAGATCTTTCTCTGCAGTGTCTGAAATATAAATGAACATGAGTCAGTAGGTTCCCACCCTGTCTGCAGTGACGGCACACAACTAAATCCTGTGACTTCTTGTATGAATAACACTTGAGTACATTTCTGTTAATAATTATCTAGATTTATTGTATTTGCAGTATTGGGGACAATCCGAAGTGCGGTCGGCAGTGCTCAGCTCCTGATAGCGCAGAAGTTTGAACAGTTTAGGGGCCTCTGCAACGAAAATCTGGTAAGCGCTCCCTGGGGAACTTTAGTAATCGTATAGTTGCATCACTCACACACTTGATCTGGTTTTAAAGATGAATTAGTTTACTCGTCACAAGTCAGGCTACAGTTTTTGATGAAAATAGAAGACAAAGATTGAAATTGTAATCATACAACATATCATTTTGACTTTTTTGGGATCTGTATTTGAGTGTGCTTGCTCAGTAACTGTATTAAAGAACTTGTTATGCCACATGCAATCAGATGCATGCAGATAGTCCAGTAGGGCTGCACAATATATCAAAAGAATAATGTTGCGATATTGGTGTGTGCAATATCCATATCGAAAAGATCCACAATAATTAGTTTTTTCCTTTTATTAAAGACTACAAACATCAACATTCAACAAGAACAAACAAACAAAGTATATAGATATATGCATTTGAATGTCATTAATGTTGTGGGGTTTTTTTTTATTATTTGTCTCTTGCGTTCAATGCAGATCGCAATTTTAGGTGAAAGACAAAAATATCGCAATAATGTCATTATCGAAATACTAAACACTCATATAGAATACACTAATTTCCAATATCGTGCAGCCCTATTGTCTAGTCTGTATTTTGGCTCAAAGTAATGTTGGCAGTTTAAGTGACACTTGGATTATTTCCCGTCTCTAGAAAGTGGATGCGAACCCCAGGCCCACAGCACAGGACCTGGCGGGCTTCTGGGATCTGCTGCAGCTCTCGATAGAAGACATCAGTATGAAGTTTGACGAGCTTTATCAGCTCAAGGTCAACAACTGGCAACTTCCAGAGAAGCCTGAAAAGAAGGTATGTTTTTGATGGCCCCTGATGGGATTTTAATTTCTCACGTTGCACTTGGAGTGTTGACAGTGAGATTTGAATATGGCCATCATGCCATGTATACCTTGTATTACAGCAAACCTCCTGATACATACCATTCTAAACATTGAACCCAAATAATTTGTTTAATCAAAAATGTGCATTCAATCCATTACTATCAGTCTGCAATATTTGACAGTCTTTACCTTTTACCAGTTTTAGTTCAATCCAAAAAGTCTACTAGAGAACTTTAGATCTAAACCAAAGGTAATTAAACTAAATTAAACTAAATGGATAAAAGTACCTTCTATAACAAAAGGAGAAAACTTGAAACCACATATGGTTGATCTTTAACAAAAAAATATTTTGATTAAACAAATATGACATGATTTTGATAATTATGGCTTCGTCATTTTCAAGACATGTTTTATTTGGGGTTTCACAAGCCCGGACTCAATTCTCAACATTATAAAGGCTTGATAGAAGGAAATGGATATAAAAAAATATATTTTCAAGTTCATCTTTGCTATATCTTCACCTGTATAAAAATATAGCTAAGACAAAGTTTACCAAAATGACACACCCCTAGAATACATATTGGCCCTTTAATGGTTTGCTCAACCATTTGGTAGTTCACTTTTTGAGTCACTATATACACTTGAAGCTTGGAACTAAAATCTACCTCATTGGAGAATCGCTATAGTTTGGTTTTAATCACATTTTCCATCAAGCTCAACCATTGTGTAGAAGCCTATTCAAAAAACAAACTTCATAACTAATATTTTTTGTTGATACATTGCATTAAAGGATTAAGGAATTTTGACTGAGATGGAGATTCAAGCCAGGTCTAATAGTCCAACTACACATTTGGATTGTTATGTTGCAGGAGGAAACCAAGCTTCCATCATCAGTGCCAAAGAAGCCGTGTAAGCCCAAACTGGCGGCAGGGAAGGACCGCAGCGTGGACAGCGCGGTGGACAAGCAGCGACAGGAGGCGCGCAAGCGGCTGATGGCTGCGAAAAGAGCCGCATCCGTGCGGCAAAACTCTGCCACGGAAAGCGCAGACAGCATCGAAATCTACGTCCCCGAGGCCCAGACGCGGCTTTGAGGACCGCTCACCACGACTGCCCGCTTTTGGACATTAGACAACGGACACGGAGACTATCGGACGCATGCGGGCCGACCCGAAAGACGCGATTTCAAGTGGCATCAAAAACAATCCACTAAAAGCAGATAACCATCCTGCGTTTGCCATTGGATGGAACTCCAAATGTTTAATACTGTTGTTATTATAATAATTAACATATATCAAGACTTCTTACATGTGCAAATACCTTGGATAAGGACACCCTGTACCTTGTGAACTGAATCATGGTATCCCTCTGCTGAGTCTGTGGGCAGGCGGTCATCTCCACTCTCAGGACACACATGCAGCAGGTGTACTCACTGTCCAGTCTTCCTGTTCTCCGTTCCCTCTCTTTGTAACAGGCTGCCCATCACCAACGCGACCAGGCGAGATGGCGTTTCCCCCTCTCCCCTCCCCCACAAGGCTATAAAAACGCAGAGAACCCCCATGGAAGGCAGTAGCATATATATTCTAAAGATCAGACTATTACAATGTTTATTTTGTAAATGTTGTATACGAGAAATATTTGTTAGAAAGAGGTCCGTGTTGAGTACCAAGGTAGTTTTTTATAGCTTACAAATAAATGTACTGTCATGACATATTAGCACTTGACGCGACAGTCCTCACTCCGCTCGCCTCTTCCACCGCTCCACGAACAATTCATTGTTTTTTTCAAAAGTCTTAACGTGTGAGGAGTGACTGCCAGCCTGCGATCCACTGTGGAATGTATGAAATGTATGCGCTTTTGTTTTTCCTTGTTCCTCTTTTCTTTTAAAGATCACAGTATATGAACTTTTACTTGATCACTGCACTTGACCCATTCATACCCAAACAAGTCCTCCTCTTTCACTGCATCTTTTAGTTTTTCTCTTCGATGTCGGGGACCAAGACACAATCCACGCGTCATATACGTGTAATGCATTCCCAATCGGCTGACCGTGTTCGGGTGGGGGTTCGGACGCTCCTGGAAAAAAAGGCAAAGCAAAACCAAGCAATAATAAAACGCACTCGACCAATGCCTAAAACACTGAATTTTTTTTCACTGCAACATGAAGGGTTCACACAGACAGCTATCCAAAGTCTCAGGATTTAAGCTTAAACAATAAAACCACTATGGAAGGATTATTTATTACATTACTGAGCTGACACATGCAGTGCTAGGGAAATAAAGGCTTGGTCGTTGATCGGGCTTAATTTGGTTGCCAAATCAGCCTCTTTCCAGCAGCTTGAACTCCCACCCTTTTGTATGAAACCTGTGGTACATACATTTTTAATTTAAGTTTAATGTTCTTTTGTGGCATATGAAATAAAGGCCAGCTTTAGCATGGCATGGCCTTTTACGTAGAATATATAATGGTGCTGTGAGGGGTTCAGGCCATCATGGCAGTGGTCTACATTTCATTGTTTAATTAAAATGATTTATTTAATGTGAGGTTTTTTCCCCCCAATCAGTTGCGTTATTGAGTTAAGTTGTTGCATATCTAATATAAGCAGTCTATGAGTAAGCTTTGCCTCAAAATTATGACGCTGTTCCTATTCGGTCTCAAATAGAAACACAAGTGCCAAGGGTACGGAAAAGCAGGCAATGCGATGACTCATAGATGCAGCTTTACTGTCAATGTTTTTCCCATTTTAATAAGACCTGGCTCACCCCCTACTGGTTAGCTTCAGTATAACACTCTAAACCGGTTTCTTTATTTCATTTCTCAAAATTTGAAAGTGGACTGGGAATGCTGACACAACAGTTTTTTTCCTTATTTGTATGACATTAGTTATGGACATGTACATTTCATTGTCCAAAATGATCATTAAACATCCCTTTGCTACATGTCCTGGTTGCCATTCTTGCTGTTTCAATGTAGCATCCACCCACATTACTATGGATGGTTCAATATGGAGTTTTGGAGCTGATATTTGACTTTCTGCTGTGGTTTAGCAAGCTATAGTTCACACAAATCTACAAGGCCTGAAAATGTATGTTAAGACTGTCAACTTAAACTTTTACACTTAGTATTGTAATACAACGCTTCTATTTCGGCTTTAAAACGGCTGACCATTATACAAACATAACCACATTTGTAGCGTTCTTGCTCTTTAATGATTACACACATTTGCATTCAGGACCAATCTTTCACACTGCAGCAAAATAAGAATGACCCAGGCACAAAAACCAGAGAGCAGATAACATCAGTGCCAACATCTGCTACTTGTTCAATATTGGGCCAATATCTGTGAAAAGCTCACAAATACCAATATTGGAACCATCCTTACATTATAGTAATATTAGCTGCTTAGTTAATATTACATGATCATGAATTCATAGTATCACAAGTGATTTTAATGTAATTGTAATCATTACGATGCATGGATGTCGTTCAAGTGACGATACAAAGATATTTCAGGGTGTGAACTGTGCAAGTCCATAACTGTGACATATAGTAGGCTTTTCTTATGTAGGAGCTGGATCCCTTTATTTGCCAAATTCCTGATGTTCTGAGGAGCGCATGGCCTGATCAGGTATCTATATAAAAGACAGTTTGTTTACTAGAACTTCCTGTGTTTTAAAGGGCTACAAAAAGGACGATCAAAAGGTAAAATACAGTGATATGTTATATATCTGTTTTTATAATAACATGGATGAAGCAAAAGTGTATGGATTCACATGAAGAACACACCCAGCACTAGTTTCCCATTACACTTCTCTTCCACGACCTTGGCAGCATACACCTGTATGTATGCAAATATATTGAATTGCAAAAACTGATATTTCAAATGATGAACTTTCATTTCTTTCCAAAACAAGCACACACTTTACAGATAAAGGTTTCCTAAATGTTATATTAGTTAGACACTGTGAGATTAGATTCCATTATCAGATTTAAAAAGTTAAAAAATGTGGTTGCAAAGTGGCATTCTTTTGTGTTGATGTAGAAGTAAAGATGAATGCCACTCATTTTCAGCTGCATGTTGGATATAAGTTAAACCTATTACCTCAGTTCTTTTGCTTTATATTGAAGTCATTGGATCCTATTGAAACTGTTCTAATTTAAATAAAACATGGCTTAGCAAATGATACTTTGTTTTGGGTGTATCTGAGACTCAAAGCGCGCGCGTGTGCGTGTATGTGTGTGTACGTATCGTGCGTGTGCATTTCGCCAACATCTTGAAAACTCTCTCACTGTCTGTGTTTCCCAATGTTTGTGTTTTTAGTGAATTTTCTATACATTCCCATAAATAAAATAAGGAGCATTACCCTCATCACCTGCACTCAGCTAAATAATGTATTTTGATCAGGCGCGGCTTCCGTTGACAATATTTGGTTTCCATAGATACCGGTGGAGGTGGAAGAAGCTTCTCCTGTGAAAGGTAACATCCTCTTCAAAAGCGTTTATCTTATAAACAGAACTCACGGCAGCGACACAAAGCTGTGTTGTGTCACGATAAAGACACATGTGTTTTGTTCAGAGCGCAACTATGCTTGATTTACCCGTTAGTTTTGTGCTAACTAGCTTCAAGCTAACTTACTTTTTTAGCTATGCTATGATTTCTGAAAGGCTTAGCTTACCTTGTTTTTTAGCTATTTAGCATACATTGACAGTTACTGGCTGAAATGTATTCTACTTATAACTCTTTAGTTAACGATTCCATGTATCCATGACAACACTATACATTCACAACGTTAACCTTATTAAATGTCACGTTAATCTGATATTATTTCAGTGCATTTCCTCTGGAACGCCATGTCCTTTAGAGATTTAAGAAGTAAGGCCATTTCACTTTGATAACACATTCATATGTAATATGCCTCTGCTGTATGATTATTATGTTTCTAATCCGTTAGATTTCACAGAAATGATGAGAGCTTTAGGGTACCCTCGGCTGATATCAATGGAAAACTTCAGAACACCAAACTTCACTTTAGTTGCAGAAATTCTAATCTGGCTTGTGAAAAGGTGCGTTTTCATCTAATGGTTATACATCTTTGACAGCTGTGTGTCTCATTGTATCAACGCTGTTGTCATTTTGCACGTTAGATACGAACCTCAAATGGACATTCCTACTGATGTGGAAACGGAGTCAGACAGAATATTTTTCATCAAAGCCGTGGCCCAGTTTATGGTGATTATTTTAATAGTTGCAGTATTATTTTTCTCTTTACACTAGTCTTCTGACAAACACTCTTACAGGCTACAAAGGCTCACATTAAGTTAAATACTAAACATCTCTACCAAGCTGATGGATATTCAGTGAAAGAGTTGCTGAAGATCACGTCCATCCTTTACAATGCTATGAAGACAAAACAATTGACTTTGGAAGATCCAGTCGAGGAAGACAACAGTAAATTCAAGTTTGATCTGAGTTCTCGAGTAAGTATGATGTGAACGCAGATATTAAATTTTCAGCTGCTGACTTGGCTCATTGTTGCATCAAGGGAACTTATATTGTTTGCTCTTATATTTAGATTTCTGATCTCAAAGCAGCACGGCAGTTGGCATCAGAAGTCACTTCAAAAGGAGCATCTTTATATGACCTATTAGGAAAGGAAGTAGAGTTGAGGGTAACTCAAATTAAATTATATTTTAAATCTGATTTGATGGATGCAAACTTATGTATGACTTGAAACTGTCCTTATTGTCTTCTAAAGGAAATGCGAACTGCAGCCATTGCAAGACCTTTAGAAATAAATGAGACTGAAAAAGTTCTTCGAGCTGCCATCAAAGAAGTTTTGGTATGTCATTAAAACTGTTAAATACACATAGTGTATTTATTTATAATATTTCAATAAATGTCTGGGTAATCAAGGAAAATGTTGAGAAAACAAAAGAAATGTTGGGCAACGTTGTTTCTGACGAGGCGAGCCTTGACGCAAAAATAGAGAAAAAGCGACAGGAGCTGGAGAGGAATCGGAAAAGACTCCAGACTCTGCAGAGTGTGAGGTGAGAAAGCACTTCTTGAGCTTTAACAAGAACAAAGACATGCTGCAAAATTTACACCTATCTTCTCTTGTGTACCTGCTAGACCAGCGTTCATGGATGAATATGAAAAGATTGAAGAAGATCTTCAGAAGCAATATGACATTTATGTTGAAAAGTTCAGAAACCTTTCGTTTTTAGAGTCCCAGCTTGAAGAATACCACAGAATTGAGCAGGAGAGATTTGAGGTTGGTTAAAAACATTACACAAGTTTACTTGAGTGGGGCTCCCTGTAAACTGCATTCTGTTCAACAGGAAGCTGAAAACGCACTAAGAGCGATGCAGCACAGGTTACGGGAAGAAGAGAAAGACCTCATGAAGGGATCCTGTGAGCTCACTACTTCTACAACACCCAAGCATCATTTTTACTTGTCACTAGTGTCTTATTCTGTTTTCTGAACTTTAGTGAAAGATGAGGATTCAGATATTGATGTTCCAGAAGACGACGGCTCTGACAGCGACATTGAGGACACCCGCCCCTCAAAGCTGCGTCCAACTAGAAACGGCTTCTTAGCAGGTATACTCTCTATTATCATGGTATTATTCGAGCAGTCAATAAATTGGCATCTTTCATGTATTTTTGTGTACATTTGGACTATTTCTTCCAGGTAGAGGAGCCAGGTACTTTGGTAACATGCATGGTGGAGAGAGCGATGAGGTAATTTTCACTCAAACCTTAGAGAATGTAGGATTCTATCATTTGTTGCCTGCTAACCACAGCACTGTAACACATTCTCACAGATTTGACCTTTTCCCTAACATTTTATCCATGTGCTCCTCCTCTGTTCTGCCCCTAAACTTGTATTAAATAGCAGTCTAATGCAGTTTCCAGAAGTACTCAATCTTTCACCAAGAAACGACAGAAAATTAAGGTTTGTCACGGTTTGTAAGATGTAGTCAATTCTTCAGTTCTTAGTTCAAATCTGTAATTGAAATGTGCGTAGAGATTAGTTCCCCTTTCCTTTTTAGTAGTTCATACACTACGTACTTAGAGGTGAATGACTTTGGCAATTCTCAATAGAAATATCCAAGGTAAGTTATGAAAATTGTGTTAAAAAGGGCTGTAACACATCCGGGTTGAGTGAAGATTAACCAGTGAAGTTTAGAAATACATGTATTAATGTATTATTACAATTATACACAATGTATTATTTTGTACTTACTGATTTTATCATTGATATTATTTATTTCATATTTTTCACCTCCACAACATCCTGGTGTTTGAATATATATTTTTGATTGCTCATCACCATCAGTAGAATTAGGATATATTCACGCACGCACACACACACACACACACACACACCCACACAAACACACACACACACACACAATACAAATGGATATGAAGCATTTGAAACATAAAAAGATAACATAAATTAAAAAAGATATATTTAACCTTTATTAAACCAGGAAGGTCCTATTGAGATTAAGAACCTCCTTTTCAAGGATGTCCGGACAAAAGTTACATACATTTACATATTATAAAAACATTTACACACACTTTCATAAAATTACAGATTATAAAACCAGTTACATACAAAAGTGTAAGATTAATGTTCAAACTGTGAACAGAGTCTTGCAAATTAGTGAGCGATTCCATCTCCTGAATAGAAGCTGAAACATGGCTCTTCCCGGATGGCCAGAGGAGCCACTAATGATTCAAAGAGCTCTTTCTGAAAGTCACAGCGGCACAGGAGTCATGAAAACTCAGTGCTGAAGTGATTTCAACCTTACTCTGACCAGTAAGCTGACAGTGATAGAGAAAACCAATCTGACCCAGGATTTCTGGTCTTTTCCCCCAGACTGAAGGCAGTGAGATTGATGTGGAGGAAGAGGATGAAGAAGAAGACGAAGAGGAGGATGAGAGCAGGAATTTAGATGATGACAGTTTGGATTTGGACGGACCCCGCAGCGGCGCCCGATCGACCAAAGGGGGCATGAACCCTCCTTTGTTAGAAGAAAGTGACAATGATTTCTAGAATAACACACATTTTCTTTTTGTTTTCTATAATCATATGATCAAATATCACTGTTACAATACTTGGTCAGAAACAGAAATATTGTATAATTTAATTTGCCTATCACGTTGTTTCTTCTTGTTTTGTACAATTTGCTGTATTTATATTTTTATATTTAACCAGCTTGTTGTAATAAATCAATTTTTGTTTAAAAAACTTGGTGTGATTTACTAACATACTGACGAAATATACAGACAGTTGTTTGAGGTTCTGTATTTTCTAGACCAGGATGGAACTTAAAAAAAGAAAGAAAAGCTGAAGTGCTGGGGAGAGGGTTGTAAATCTGACTGACAGCTATAAATGTCAGCAAAACAGTAGATTGTTTCACACCAAGATAAATTGACGTTCTAAGTATCACTGGATCTAAAAGCTATACTGTATTTTCTTTTTGTAGTTCACTTCATTTTTTCGTTTTCAATTTTTTTGCTTCTATCACCTCTTAAGATCAGAAAAAGAAGAAAAACATATTGGACAACCCTCACTCGGCAAATCAGATCTCAGGCAAAATAATCGGATCCCGACTCAGGGCTCTTACAAGTATGCAACACAAAAACAACAGTATTTTCTAATAAGATGAAGAAAGAATTTAGTCTTATTTGTCAACACATTTTATATTGTTTTGCACAAGTTACAGAAGAGTAGGAATGAGGAGCAACACAAGATCAGTGAATATTGTGCAACTCTGCACTATATTAACAAATCAAATGTGTGTAAATATATATTTGTATGTATACATCTGTAGACAAATCTGTGATACACAAGTGCAAGACATGAAGTAATCCAGGTACCCCAGCTTTAAGTTATTCAGATTTATTTCACAAGGTAAATAGTATAGTAACTTATACTGATCAAAAATAGTCTTCTGCTGATGTCTTGGGACCGTTATTATTATAGACCGGTGCTTGGGACCAAAGAGGATGCATCATTGTTTAGACTTTTAAGTTTATTTTGAAAGTACAGGCGGAAGTGCCGTTGTGCACTTCCTGGTTGTGGGAGGAGCCTCATCCTCTGTGGCGGCGGAAGCAGGAGACAGACGCAGATCTAAAATCCTACTGATGTGTGCGTGATAACTGCACGGGGGCACTGTACGGCGGCTTCTGCGTGAGTGACACTGCCTTAAACGTATTTTAACAATATTTCTGCTTTCATTACAGAGAGTTTTGAAAGGCCCTTGACCGTGGCTGTCACCTGTACAGTCTACGGGGGGCAAATTCATTCCGCTAAATGTAAAAAAGTACTCTAAATGCTTGTTTTGCGTTTACCAAACTACGCTAAATGTCTTTATAACGATTTTGGTTCGTATTGGAAGTGGGTAGATATTCAAAGTCATATTGAAAATGCGTTTTGGGGAAATGCAAATTAGGAATATGCTAGTTTTGGCACATTGAAAACATTGAAATTTTAAAAGGGTAAAACAAAAGTAGATAGATACATGACCATACATTTATCAAGCTGAAATTACAGCAACCTGCTCAGACAGGGACAACAGGTGTAAATTAGCATTGCTGCTACAACCTGTTACAAATGCATCTCTTCTTATGCTAATGGTTTTTGTTACACTGTCCCTGCAAAAATAAAAATCATATCATACCAGTACGTTCTAACACAAAGTTTTTATAGTCTATGGTAATATATGGTAATAACATGCTTATTCATTGTCTTTTCATCTTTGCTCATAAAAAAATACGTGAATTTAATATAAACACTATTTAGAACACATTCAAAATATGCTAAAATCTTTGACAATAATGTATTGGGTCCTTCATGACGGGCATCATCTCCCTTATTGTTTATGGATCAACAAAGAAATGCTGCTTTATATGGGCGTTACATTATCCAGGTCTTTCTGCTTTTTAGGCCGATTGTAAAGTGGTGGACTATGGCAGGGAAGCAGCAGAGACCCACTGCTTCTGACGGCTCCGCTGAGACCAAAAAGACCGAAGTCAGGACAACAGAAAAGAAATGCTGTAAGTGTGTAACTATAGTGCAAAATTGTTTCTCTGTGTAACACAAAATTTCGCTGTTAGAGGTTCGGCCTGCTGTCTATTTGTGTATTTAGAGTTTTATGGCTGTTAGCTTTGGATGTAATTTTTATTGTTTGTTTTTTGTTGGTTGTCATTTTTTCCTTTTTAATGCTCTAAAACCTGCAATAATTCTGTCGAATGTCACCTATTTTTGTATTGTGGCATAGAAAGGACTCATGGTATCCAGCAGAAACCTTACTCCTTGTTTTGTTTCTAATCTTCTTATACCTTTTTGTGATACTCTACATACTTAATGTTTACTTCTATGTATTTAACATACATTTAATTAGTGTATATTATATTATTAAACAAATCTATTCATTGCACTTTAGACACATGTTGGACTTGACCTTGATGTGGTGTACTTACATAAGACTTTCAATATTTTGATCTTCCCACTAATCTGTGATTTATGAAAGCAACAATGCCCTGGGTTAAACCAAAACACATAGTTACCACAAACCAAAACACATAGTTACCACAAGTTTTAGTAAGTCTGAATGTAAAGAATACCAAATCATGTCTGGTCTTGTCTGGCCATTCACACTCTGTTAAGGGTGTGGAAAATATGAAATATGCAAAAGGTTTTACCACTGTAACTTTTAACAAGTTAATACAAAATGGCAAGCAAATGAGTGACAGTATCTTTGAGCAAGCAGTCATATATTGTAGTGATTCAGCCATTCAGCCCTCTTTCTGTCTTTCTTTCTATAAAGGACAATTATTCAACATCTTTGTTGTACAACAAACAGTGCCAGTGGGAGAAAGATGCATATTAAAACAATGCCAGTGTATATATGGACTGTAGACCAAGGAAACAACCACAAGGATCCATTATAACAATGTTTTATTGAAAAGTATTTCAGTTGGTTACATTCATGTTTTAGAATTATATTTTTAGTTTGAGGGCAGGTACAGGTTCCCAACTCATTGAGATTTTTTCCCCCTAGATATATAAATACTGAAAAAAAAACTCTTAATGATATCCCAGATCATTATTTGATAGTGATTAGATTCACAAACCTGGCCAATTCCCCCTCATGAACAAATGGCTGCATGTGTTTCTTCTTGTGTGTTTGATTCCCCGATCTGTTTTGGCAAATTCAACAGTTTTTTTTTAAGTATTCCGACAACTACTGTTGTGATTTAGGGCTATACAATAAGACATTTAATTGAAAGTGTCAAGCAAGAAAGTAATTTTTTTAGACACAGGACAAAAACATAAAATAGTACATTTATAATACTTTGGCCAATCAAGTGCATTGAATGACAGCTACATATAAGTTTTCAGCCTGGATGTAGAAAAGCAGAACCATTAACACAGAACCATTGACGTGCAAATGAGCTACAACACTTTTTTTCACGAGTCAATGATTGCAGAGGTCATCGTGGTAACAGTCAGGATACGTGACACAGATCAAAATTCCTTGAGAGGCTTGTATTACAGTTATTTCTGTTTGTGTTCAATGCAGCATGGGCTTCTTACATGACCAACTCTCCCACCGTGATCGTGATGATCGGTTTGCCCGCTCGGGGAAAGACGTACATGTCAAAAAAGCTCACGCGGTACCTCAACTGGATCGGCGTGCCAACCAAAGGTGCAACCAATGACCTGCGTATGAAAGAAAATGTGAATGTTACTCCCTAAAATGAGTGGGCAGAAAAATTAGGACATGTAGCCACTGTTGAGCCCCGGAATGAACGATAGTGACATTTTAGTTTTTAAAATTGTCTTTCTTTATCTTAGCTATGTGGCCCTGTGTCCTTTTAAGTGGTCTTCAGCTTTGCTAACCCAAAGCTCTCTTTGAGATCATAAAAACAGTTGTTGTAAAGCCCATGATTCTCAAAAGCTCTAGAATTCAACCTTTATTTGTATAGATTTGTATTTTTGACATTTGTTTTTGATTGTGTCACAAAATTTCACAAAAAAAAAAAAACGTGACAGACAAGACAAACAGTTTTGACTTTACAAGATGTTACCAGTGTCTTCACTTCTTGGACATAAATTGAATGGCACTGTACCTGTTGTTTGTCAGCGCTAATATTATTTCATGTTGTGACTTGTTCAGTCGAGCGATGAAACTGTACATAAGGTTCCTCAGCACAGCCTGTAAAGTGTTCACTCGTGAGATGACAATCAGCTCAGATGCTCTGGTCCATCGTGACTCTCTCATAAACACTTGGAAGCATCATTGTAGACCACCTGCAGCTTGTGCAGACTGGCTCTTTCGTAGTGAGTCCGCAGGTGGCCATGTACAGTGGTGTACAGTAAGATTTAAACAGTTGTAGCCTGTGCATACAGCATCCTGCACTGTCTGAAGATGTCATTTTAATCAGTTGTTTCTGCAGTGACGACAATGCATGATCTTAGACCGCTATACCCCAGAGCCCTTTTCTGCCTTTTAAAACAAAAGTATTGCACATACACTTTTTGGCAATTCCTCAAGTGAGATTAGGATTAAGATTAAGAGATCCTTTTTTTGTCCCACAGTGGGGAAATCTCAATAACGTCACTTACAATCACATGACTGTGTTTGCAGCCAGTAATTTTAGATAAAACAAAAAAATGCAAACTCAAATGTAACCTTTCTGGCTGTAGAGCTGGGAGTTACAGGCTGAGAACATTTTCAAATAGTAAAAATGCATATAATCAGTTGCCATCTACTGGTTTTACCGGATCAGACATTGTCCGTTGTAGTATTGTAGCCGGTTGTGTTGCATCACTGGAATGTGGAAAACCTGTTTGTGCTGAAAACACTGACATTGACTGCGATCCCTTTGCTATGTTCCATGTCCTCACTGTGGCCTGTGCTTGTGTATTGTTGCAGTGTTTAACCTTGGCGTTTACAGAAGAGAAGCAGTCCAGTCCTATAAGTCCTACGATTTCTTCAGACATGACAACAAAGAGGCCATGCGGATCAGAAAGTGAGTTTGTGGAAAATGCAGTGCTTAGAAAGTTTACACCCAACTAGGGGTGTCATCGTTCTGGCCACATTTGGAAGATTACGAACAATAACACACTTAACGTTTCCTTTTTTTTGAACTCATCGCTTGTGGTGGTGTGAAGCCATTTTATAAATTAATGTTGTATTCGATTTTCAAATATAATGTCCCTCTGTGGAGATATCAAGTTCATTTCATAGATGTTAAAGGGGCCACACACACTATTGCTCCTTAAAGCCCTGGGTGTCTTGGAGATACAGTATATACGTGTACATACAGGCAATAATATAGTGAATACATACAGGGATCAAATGGTGTAGGTTAAACAGGAATGGTCAGGTGCTCTTCAAGGATCTGTGGAAAACAAGAGGAAAAGGTCCAAGGCGCTATGACTTACTGTTGAAGGGACAAGGGTGTTACCAGTCACTTCCAATTTAAAACAGTTCAATACAATTTATATTTATCAATAGTTATAAGATAAATAAATCACTAATATTGTTTTTTTGACAAGTCACTGATACAAATATATATTTAAAGAAGTTGAGACCGGGCGGCACGGTGGCTGAGTGGATAGCATTCTCGCCTCTCAGCAAGAAGGTCCTGGGTTCGAATCCCGGTCGGACCAGGGCCTTTCTGAGTGGAGTTTGCATGTTCTCCCCGTGTCTGCGTATGTTTCCTCCGGGTACTCCGGTTTCCCCTACCACTAAAGATATGTACAATAGGTCTGGCATGCGCCTCCTGTTCGGCGAGCCCGCTCCCATCTCTGTGTGGAGTGAGAGGACAAGTGCCCAAAAATAACAATTGTAAAGTGCTTTGTGACTCTGGTCTGTGAAAGGCGGTACATAAATAAAGATTACTTACTTACTTACTTAGACAATAGCGGTGACACACAGCTTTAGAGTGAAAAAGTACAGTAGATAGATAGATTGATAATTTTTTAGTGGCACATAAAAAAATCAAACTCAAAAGCTCTCATTTAAATAGATGAGTCTGCCGCTTCTTCCAGGCTTTACTTAAAAATGAAGACAATTTAAGCACTTGATTTTCAAATAAAAATGTCATCTTGTCATCATCACTGCCCCAAAACAAATCAGGATCCCGGGAAAACGTTTCATGAAACAACGCGTTTCTAAATTCATCATAAAAAGGACATGCACTTTCCACTTCATTGAGTTCACAATGAAGTACACACAGTCTCTACAGATACAGTATATCCTCTTTGTATGTATTTTTACAACAAAAAGAAAATTTTGCTAATTTCCACATGCAGCATCAATTATAAATATAACGTTTCGTCAGAGTTTGATAGTTCTCATCTGAATGTTGTGTTCTGTAGCCTGTATCTGCCAATCCTAACTTTCTAACTTTCCTCCGCGGCCTCAGCATACGGCACATGTCTCGATCCCTCCCTCCCTCAGCTTCCTCCCTTGTATTATCAGTGTAACACGGTAGACTTAATCAGGTTGTGTTGATCCTTTATTAAATCGCACAAAGCTGTAAATGTTATTGCTGGAGGTTTGCCGTCTCTCTGCAGACAGTGTGCCGTCATCGCGCTGCAGGATGTCAAGGCCTATCTCAGTGATGAAGGAGGACAGATCGCTGTGAGGATCAATTATTCATTTTTGTCTCATAAACGGAATGTATTTTTGGAATCACTCCTTCTGCTTCCGAACGCCAGGTGTTTGATGCTACGAACACGACCAGAGAGAGACGGGAGCTCATTCTAAACTTCGCCAAAGAAAATGCTTACAAGGTTACAGCTACATTTCATTAACAGATGCAGTCATTCACTTCAAACTCTTATCAACTATTTATTTTCTGACAGGTGTTTTTCGTGGAGTCCATATGTGATGATCCGGACGTTATTGCTGAAAACATACTGGTACAGAACTGATATATATGCCTTTTTAAGCACAGACAAGCAAAAACACCTCTTATGCAAAGCACTGCTAATAATGTACCTAAACTCTTTCTGTTTTTCTGTTCTCTGAACAAGCTGATCTAAAGATGTGACAGAGACTAAAAATACATGCATGTGAAAACTAGTGATGGAATCAAACTGTTTTGAGAGGAACTACTTACATGAACTTTATGATATGGGTCATTTCTGGTGCAGATGTTATATGTACCTGTGATGTTACTGAAAACAGGAAGTGAAGGTGTCCAGCCCAGATTATCCCGAACAGGACCGAGAGAGCGTCATGGAAGACTTCTTGAAGAGAATCGAATGTTACAAAGTGACTTATCAACCTCTGGATCCTGATGAACACGACAAGTAAGTCAGAAAATATACCGTTCATAATACATCCTCATGTTGTGTTTACTGATTGCTGGTGGAGTTCTGTATAAAAGTCTCCTGCATTATATAAATGCTCCACTAGAGGGAAATATAAGACTTCTTCACAGTTGATCCTTTGTCTCACACTTTTCAGGTCAAGGTCAAGAAAAGAGTTTTCTTCTACAAAATCATTTATATAATTTACAAATAGTTTGTCATCCTTACATGTTATACATACATGCATAAAACTGCTTCTACTTTAATAATGGTTTACCGACATGATGTGGTTGTCACTCTTGCTTCTCAGCAAGAAAGTTCCTGGGTTTGAATCCTGGTCAGAACAGGTCCTTTCTGAGTGGAGTTTGCATGTTCTCCCAGTATCTGAGTAGGTTTCCTCCAGGTGCTCCGGTTTCCCCTACCACTAAAAACATGTGCAATTCGCAAAAATCCTCCTGCTCCGGTAATCATGACCCAACTGAGCATGACCATCTGGAGATGGGTCCCCAGGTGCTTCACCATGGCGACCACTGCTTCTGACTAAGGCTCGTCTAGCGGCAATGAAGGATGGGTCAAATACAGAGGACAAATAAAGTATAACTAACTCGCTACCAGATGTTTCATTCAAACAGTTGCCTTCACTTTAAACGTAGTTATATAAGCAGACTTGTACTCTCACAATGTCATGTGTACAGTTTAGAATTATTCTTGAGAAATTAACTATACCTTTGCTTCTGTACTCTCAGTACTCTCAGTGGCTTGAGTCCATTTCTTCCTTTGTCCACAGGAACCTGTCCTTCATTCAGGTTATCAATGTTGGCCGTCGGTTCCTGGTGAACAGAGTGCAGGATTACATCCAGAGTAAGATTGTGTATTACCTGATGAACATCCATGTGCACTCTCACTCCATCTACCTGTGTCGCCATGGAGAGAGCCACCACAACGTGGAGGGACGCATCGGGGGCGACTCCCAGCTCACAGACAACGGAAAACAGGTTTGGATTTACTCTACTGCTTACATACATTACTCTAGTCTGCTGGTTTAATAGTTGATGGGCAGCACAGGGGCTGAGTGGTTCGCACTCGCACTTCTCAGCAAGAAGGTCCTGGGTTTGAATCCTGGTCAGAACAGGGTCTTTCTGTGTGGAGTTTGCATGTTCGTCTTACAGTTTTCCTCCAGGTGCTACGGTTTAAAAACATGTACAATAGTTAAAATCCCAGTCCTGACCAATTTGAGCTTCAACATCGAGAGATGGGTTCTTCGACGCTTGTACTACGGCGACACTGCTCCTGACAGAGCCCCTAGTGGCAATAGAAGGATGGGTCAAATGTATTTCTACAAGGACAATAAAGTACAATTTATTACTAACTTATTCATGTTGGACCACTAATAATATCATTCTGATTTATATACAGTAATCAAAGTCACTATTGATAATAATAATATATTACATCATAGACAGTAAATAATTATCACTTTTCTATCTTGATTAAGAGAGTCCTAATTAATTAGGTGGATACACTCAATGACACAAATTAGTAACATTAAATTTTAAAAGTAGTTACTGTATGTATTTATTTTAATGGAGTAAAGTATTTAATATTTCTGTCGTAGTTTGCTGCAGAGCTCAAGGCTTTTGTAGAAGAACACCACCTCTCTGACCTGAAGGTGTGGACCAGTCAGCTCAGACGCACCATCCAGACCGCAGAGGAGCTGGGGGTCCCCTATGAGCAGTGGAAGATCCTCAACGAAATAGATGCGGTATGTGTTATTATCAGAGTTTTATAAATATAGGCTTAGTTTGCCTGTGTCTATGTCTGAGGTAAGTGTGCCAACTGTCCGTATGGTTTAAATATAATAATTGAGTGACTGTGAATGAATGGTCAAGTATCTCATGTTTTGTTCACAAGTGAGGGAAGGACGGAGCGTGAGATTGACAGAGCAGCGTTTGCAGTGATGCGGCCGCTGTACCAGACCGTTGTAATGAGGAGAGAGCAGCGTCTGCAGTCAGAGCTGCATCGACTGTTGTGGTGAAGAGGGCGCTGAATCGAAAGTCAAAGCTCTCGACGTTCCCACCCTCATCTAAGATCATGGGCTTTGGGTAACGACCAAAAGGACAAGATACAAGACTGCAGGGCGCTCCCTTAGAGAGGAGCGCAGTCACACGGGAGGAGCTCGGTGTAGAGTCACTGCTTCTCCACATCGAGAGGAGCCAGTTGAGGTGGCTGGGCCTCTTTGGGGAGGTGTTCTCAGTTGGCCTGGGACGATCGCCTTGGTTTTCCCCCAGATGAGCTTGAGGAAATGGGTGTGGTTTAGGAAGTCTGGGCAGCTCCGCTTAGACTACTGCCCCTGCAACCCGGCAACAGATAAAGCGGAGAAAAAAATTAATGAATGGATTTCCTGTGCTTGAAACTTGTATCAATATTGAGTACCACATCCTACATTACATCTCTGTAATTCTCGATCTTGTTTATTCCTTTATATTGAGTTGTTCATTTTATATTGTTTAACTATGCACTTTACATTCTGTTAAACCTGAAGAGCTGCTCAAAGATTTTGTCAACGTTTTCCTGATTACAGGGAGTGTGCGAGGAAATGACATACAAGACGATCGAAGAAACTTATCCAGAAGAATACGCCATGAGAGACCAAAACAAATACCACTATCGCTACCCAGGAGGAGAGGTGATGCCTTGATTAATCTCTCGTTGGATTGGCTGTGGGTGAGCCATGCTGTAACTGCACTTTATGACTGAATACATTTGTAGTCCTACCAAGACCTGGTGCAGCGCCTGGAGCCGGTTATAATGGAGCTGGAGAGACAGGGGAACGTGCTGGTCATCTGTCACCAGGCTGTCATGCGCTGCTTACTTGCTTACTTCAGAGACAAGAGCGCAGGTAAAAGGCATTCAGACGTCTTTTAAGGCAACAGGAGGGGAACTTAAGGTCGACAAGTACATATCGATATTTTTCAAGATTCAAACATTTGTCATTCGGCATTTTCACTCGTCTGTTTCTTTCACTCTGAGCGACATGAGCTGGTGTGTCAAAACGTGGTAATTGACCCTCCACGGCCCTTACACTTATTCCTTTGGGGGACTGTGAACACTCAGATTGATAGTTGGGAGAATTTAGAAAGCAAAAACACCGAAGCCCATTGCATGTGGGTCAGGTGAAATAGGTTTTAAAACAGTTAAAAAGTTGTCCATTCGCCAACAGAAAATCCAATAATGACAAACACACAGCAACCATTGATCCATAGGAACAGGATGAGCCATGTCCATGAGTGTCCCTAAATGTCCCTGATCATCATGGTCCTTAGACCCTCCTGCTTCGCTAAGAGAAATAAAAAACATTGAGATAGAGATCTGATCCCGACTGTCGGATAGACTGTAGATCCAGGACTCGGGCTTAAAGGACAAGTCACCCGAGGGACAATACTTTGCATAATTATTGTGTAACGAGCCCTGTTTGGTTACAGTCAAAGTTTAGGCTTTGACACACGCTGCTCTGTCATTTATAAAGTAGTGGAATTGCTCCACTTGGATGATAAAGTTGCTGTAGTTTATTATAATACAAATCCCTCTGTTCCTGGGAACACAC
This sequence comes from Pomatoschistus microps, assembly GCA_029875035.1. Taxonomy (NCBI): domain Eukaryota; kingdom Metazoa; phylum Chordata; class Actinopteri; order Gobiiformes; family Gobiidae; genus Pomatoschistus; species Pomatoschistus microps. The sequence goes on along the minus strand of JAPMNZ010964719.1, from coordinate 3,050 downwards.
ACCGGGAATTTATAGGACTTGTGTCATTAAAGTCTTAATCAATGAATCAATCAAATTTATTTATGAAGCCCAATTCATACAGGGACTACAGGTGGAAATTAGCATCTTTGCTATAACCTCGTACAGTGCATCTCTCCTTTGTGTTAATGTTTGATTGTACACTGTCCCTGTTTTAATAAAGTACATACCTTACCATACCAGTGTGACCCAAAGTGCTTCACAAGCAAGACAATGTAGTGCATTACATTCATATTATTTCAGCACTTATTTCCATGTTGCATTTTACATTGAATCCAAAAAGCCTATTGTTATTACAGTGCTGGCAAAGTTAAAACTTGTGCCTTGAAGCAAGCAGGAGAGAGCCTCTACCAAAATATTTCCAGACTAACGTACTTTTAACTTTGTTTCGTTGTAGAGATGGACCATTTAAACTGGATTTACTGTTCAGTTCAACCCTATTTCTGTGTTGAAAGATTGACAACAAAAAAGTAAAATGATTAAAATAATAAAATGTTTACCCAGTCCTCTTCTTAGTCTCTTTTCCAAAGCAGCCCTTGTTATTGTCAGAGTGTGTCTGGAACAACAGAAGCCAGAGTGAAAGGAGTGGTTCTGGGCAGAAAACCTCCCTGTGTATATTTAGAGCAGACAGAGCATCCACTGAGGAGATGGTCATGTGTTTACTGTGTTTACTGTTTTTACTGCTGCACTAGAAACACCTCATACAAAATGGATACAAATAAATACACAGTAAATAAGTTTTTCTAATGCTGTTTTATTTTCCTCTGGCGTAGACGACCTGCCTTATTTGAAATGCCCCCTGCACACTGTCCTTAAACTGACACCAGTGGCATATGGTGAGTTTACTCCACGCTCCTAATGTAACATATGTACAATAGTAATAGTATTAACAATATCATACTTTGCTTGTATTTTTTCAGGCTGTAAAGTAGATATGTTTGACTTAAAAGTGAAATCTGTCAACACGCACCGGGACAGACCCATCTTGGTAAGATTGTGTTAGGTTATTTTATTGATTTCAAAAGTGAAAATGTGAATGATGGGACTACAACAACACTTTGCACCTCAACGTCAGCATAAAACATTGATGTTGGTCTGGGCATTGGTTTGAATCCAACATATTTATTGCACATGTGCCTTTTTTTCTTTTTGCCAAGAGAATGTCAATGGCATTGTCTCTAAATAAGGTTTTATGATTTGCATTTACTAGTTTCTTAGTTTAGTGTTTTCATCAACATGTCAACAGCCAATTCTTAGTGTATGGTTAAAAGTGTCTGAAATACTGGGCCATATCACACATCCCTGCATTAGTAGAAAAATGGCCTTGTTTTGGTGTCTGACCTGATCCCAGACAGAGTGGGTGTTCATACTCTGCTGAAAGCTCTTGTAAACAGGATATTCCTCACCCAGTTTAACAAGACTTTGTTTTGTAATGGGACTTGTTTTTGAATGACTGCCTAAAAAGTGTGAACGGTTCCTATTATCAACAGACAGTTAGTAATATACATCTGACCATCCATATTTAAATACTTACTACTATAGATATGCCACACGGTTTACACATGTACCAATATTGGGTTGGTTTTACATCCACTATATACTTTCACCTGTGTGAGCTGGTTTTAGGTGTTTTAGTGTCATTTATTTTTTCATGTGTATCATTGTGTATCTTTGTGTATCTTTGTGTATCATTGTGTATCATTGTGTGTGACTGAATCCAGACCCACAGACCGCTGACCCTTTTTTCAACTCAGGCTTGCAACTCTTCCCACAAACACTGGATCTCTTGGAACCGACGTGCCTTCCATCCACTTCACTACTTTCACATTGTTCACTTTCTTTTTCATGATTTGTGAAATGTTTTGTTGAAAATACCGTTTTACTTTCCGGACAGAAAAAACCAGTGAATGAGATGCCTCCGGCGTTCATCAGAAGGAACAGCTTTACGCCGCTGTCGTCTCGGGACCAGATCAAAAGGCCTCGTCTTTACAGCGCAGACAACTCCACGGTCTCTCGGTTCTCCCACACGCCTACATTACCCAGCATGCAACTGTCAGAGGCGTCTGAAGGTGCAGAGCCGCAAAACCAGGTCAGTGATGGGTTTATCAAAACAATCACAGACGTCCAGCTGTAAATTTTAACCACATAATAGGATTGTAGAGCATTAGAACCCGATTTTAAAATGATGAAAGGATAATATATGTACTTTACTTGAATGTATTGACTTTTTTCTCGTATAAACACTTAAGGAATCACTCGTATGAAAGCGTTTGCACAACTACAGTGTTCTGTTAGCACTACAACAAACCCAGCGACAGAGCTCTTTGTGATGACTATTTAACATGTTCCTATTGCTTTTTTATTTTGTGGTTAAAAAAACTAGAATTTCCTCACAGTGACGATCTGTCTGAAAGCAGATTGTGATGCTTTTAGAATTAACTCCAACAGGAGAAGCTCTACTGGTGGCATAAGGAATTACAATTAAGTGTTTATTTCAAATTCATCTTTTTCATTCTACATTACAAACAAATAAGATGCAGACGTTCCAGTTGAAAAATACAGTTTGAAAAGGGGTTGGACGAAGCAAATGCTTTAGTGGGCTCCAACCAAACACAAACACACACATTTCACTCTTCCATGTACTCCTCCTTTTTTTCTCAATTCCAATGTTTGTGTTATTAAATCATATTAACAATGTCAATGTCAATTTTATTTGTATTGCACATTTACAACAACACCAGCTGCCCAGAGTGCTTCACAGGCACGAAAGATAAAAAAAAAAAAAAATGCATACATACGTACATGCATGTATGCATGCATGTATGCATGTATGCATGCATACATGCACACATGCATACATACATACATATAAATAATATAACATAATATTGGGTTTGATCATGTAGTTTTGATAAATGCACAGTGACTGAGCAGAGAATATGAATACATGAATGAATTACACATTGTATCAGTCCCTCAGTGAGGAAATGACACTGTTCTCTCAAACTGCTCGGAGCACAATATTGGATTGA
>JAPMNZ010964715.1:0-24190 GCA_029875035.1 Pomatoschistus microps | reverse complement strand
TATATATATTATATTATATACATTTTTCTACTATTACTAGTACTATTACACATCTATTATGTACAGTATTGGGTTGCTACAGGAATGTTGTCAGTATGGCAGTCACAATATGAAATTCTAGTTTTAAGTTTAAAATAAATGTAAATTAGTATTTGCCTTATTGTAGAAGAAGCTATCGGTGACGTCGACACTGTGTGTATACTCCTATGGCGTATGATCTCACTCCACACAGTCTTCATGTAGCTGACAGGCATCTGGGCTTTTCTCTAATTCAGTTTGTTGAAGAGCTAATTCTAGCACAACTGTTATTGTTGCTATTATTCACTTGTCCCACCTGTTTTAAATAAATGTCACAGAAAAAACAGTTAAAATAAATACAGCACAGGAAAAAATTATGCTTTTAAGATCATAAGATCTCAAGTTGGCTTGTAAATGGGCCCATTTAAAAAATGAAAAAAATGAGTTGTGCTGAGTTAAAAATAATGATGTAATATATTTTTCTGTTATTAGGTCATTTGCATAAAAAAACTAAAAACGTAATATTGTTAGTAAATAAATGCTAATATTTCAGTTCTTAGACTTTATTTTGTGAAACACATTTTATGGTCATGATGTATTGTTAAAATCTATTCCTAGCCTTAAAACTATATACAGTGTACATGTATATAAGGGTTTCTTAGGAAAACCTTATATAGTTGTGACTTTGGGAATGGCTGTATCGAGTGATCAGCAAAGCTTATGAATTTGTCATCGTTAGTTCTGATCACATCTATGTTCTGATTACAACTACGTGTCCACTCCGAATACATTTTTAATTGCTTTCATTGGTTAAATCCATCATAAATTTTACAATTCCATGGAAACCTATTGGTGAAAGAATCTCATTCTCCATTTAGTGATTACGGATTTTCATCCAAAGCAACATCTCAAAGATGTTAGCCCTTTTCCTAAAAAGTACATGCTCAGATGCAGAATCTAGTTAAAGGACTCTTAAGGGGTCCATGTATACATAATCATTATCCTAATCATAACTATAATTATCATCCATCATCATTATTATTATAGTATAATACTACTATAATAATAATTATTGTAATACAATTATTTTCAGGATTTTGAATTCTACTTGCATGTGTTGAGTTGTGAGTGAAGACAAAGTAATGGTGAGGTCTCCTCCACCTCAGCTGACCTGCTGCCCTTCACATGGGCCTGCTGTGTCAACACAGGCGTAAAGGCTACAGCAATGAAGCAGCTCTGTTTTCTCTGGAAGCGCAGCACTAATCATTTGCTGTTATCTTTCCTGTTGTGTCTGCAGGTGCCTATGGTGCACTAAAAAAGTTCATTCATCATGCACCAGAGCCAGTTCAAAAGCACTAAATACTGTATAATTATTGCTAACTCACATGTGTTTTGGTGTTCAGCCGCACAGTTCCACTACAAAGCAATATGATCACCAAACACCTCCTAATGCTTCTGTAAAACCTGTTTTGCTTGTTTTATCAAAATCCAAGGGTGTCAGCTGCACCTGCAGGCGGCTTCGCTGTTCCCAGTCTAGTCTCAACTCTATCAGTGTTCTCCCGGGAGCTGCTGCTGCAGATAACTTGGCTCACTGTTCAGCCACAATGTGGTTATAAGGCAAAATATTTTGGCTGAAAAACAACAGAAGCAGGTTTTTACTTGGTGTGTACCTGAGGCATCAGCTCATTTCTACTGAAATATCAAGGCAACCTCGATAACTTTAGTAATGACATCATAGATGGCTGTTTCTGGAGGTGGTCAAAGTAAGATACTCAATGGACTAGTCATACATACTGTTATCATAGTTTATATGACTCAATATGTGTAATGGGGTAGAGAAAGTAAAGAGTGCAAGCTCATCAAATTCCTGCTTTTGTGGTCTGGTCCTTGTTTGTGAGGGGGAGGGTCCGTCTGTCAAGCAGAGGGGAAAATACTCAGGAAATCCCAAACTTATTGAGATGTACCTAGATATTGTGTTGAGCACGTGGAAAGAGGTGTGACTGGGAATATTATATCTGCTGCTCTTTGACCATGAGCTCAATGTAAACAAGAATCCACTACATCACCACAATGTTTATGTTAATTATCTCTAGTTCCATCTTTAAACTCACTTTCATTCATACATTATGCTTTTATTATCTTTATAGTTTTTCCTACTTTTTTCACTTTCATAGCATATGTTTTAATGGAAAAGTCCCAATATGCTCCAATCCTTATTAAGGATTTGACCTATACTGCAAAGGTATTTTTTTTCAAATAATGCAGTGGTTTAGCAAGATGATTTGAAGATGTAATTCTGAAATCATAATGAGACGATCCTGGTGGGAATGCATCTGATCATATATTATTCATTTGCTGAAGTCTCATTTCATGTGTTTTCAGAATGACTCAATGGATTGGAGGACGCTGGCTGATTCTCTGGGTGGGCCATTCTCCACAGAAGAAGAAGCTTTCTCGTGGCCCAGACCAAAAACAGTGCATTTACGGCGCACAACGCAAGGTTTCGGCTTTACCCTGCGGCACTTCATTGTTTACCCCCCAGAGTCTTCCACGCACTATCCATTCCCGGTACGTGTCTCTTCTTCTGCAGGTCATGGGTAGCCTCACACTTACATCTTTATGTTTGGTAGATTATTAGTTTTATTTACTTTACCATGAAAGTATCCATTTTAAGACCAGCACTAAAGCCTTATACAGTTTGTATGGTGCCAGTTAAGGACAGTTAAGGACATCACCAATTGCAATTCCAAAGAAGAAGCCGTGCAGAGAGTGTAGACTTTCAGTGGTCTTTTTTGCAAAATTATGCAAATTCAATCAAATATACAGGTGAAACAGGGAAAATTAGGATATTGTTCAAAATGTAAAACTAATACATTGTTACACACAAAGTGAGAAATATCGAGCCTGTTGATTATTATAGATTACATCTTGAAAAAATCTTAATTTTGAAAATGGACTGTAAGCCATAATCATCAAAATGATAAACAAAGAGGCCACTTTGCATGTGATGTGAGTCTATATTTAATATTTTTTCACACTTTAAAGTAAATTATATTCTCAATTTCCGATTTCATCTGTACAATCTGTGTTTGTTTACCTGTCATGGTAGCATTAAAATCCTACCAAATTCTAAACTACATTCAAATAAGTTTGTGGATTTGATTGCGTGGTTCTTTTTTGTGTTTTGGGAATTGGGTACTTCAGTTATAGGGATGTAACGAATGAACGTTTACTTATTTCATAACCGCAAACATTTTCAGGCCAACAAAAGAGTATAGAATATTTTCTAGCAAGATGATAAAGACCGCAAGGTGTGGTTGGATTTGTTCATAGAACTTGTATGCCTTTCTGTTGGGACAAACAAATGTATTATTAAATAAGGAAACAAGTTGGGCACCACAGCTTTACCGAAGTTAGAGTTCCTCTGTGTACAAAATAAACTTCACTTTGAGCACATAGTGACATAATGTTATGTGTGTTGCAGGAGGAAGATCATGGCCGCAGTGGTAAGCAGAACAGAGCACTGCTGACTTGTAATGACTCTTAATCCATCCTCTCGGCCTTTTGCTTCCTTGTGCTGTGAGAACAATGTCGCTCCCTCATGTCACTGACCTTTGTGGATGCATAAAAGCGGTTTGAGCACCACCTGTTGTAGAGCGGCACTGACCCAGCTCTTATATTGTTTTACTTTGTTACTCTTGTTGTTTCGCTCTGTTAGGGATGGCCTCATTTTCACGTTGTTGCTCATGTTTAAACCTGTGTTTCTCTTGAAAGTAATTTTCTTCATTGAGAATGTACAAGAATTGAATAAGCCGGTTAGTCCTTTGCAACACTAAATACTGTAGTCCATTGTCCTGAAGTGTATAAATGTATGGGTGTTTTTTGGCTATTTTGTCTTGTTTTAGATATTAGGCTTCTATAGTACTATTACTACTTATGATCATCAGATAGATTTTTAACTGATGGCTCTTGCACTACTACAGTAATCCATCAGAGGGAGCACCGGCTTGATGCCAGTGTTTTGAACATTACATAATAAGTTGTTGCAAATAATATGTGTGAATCTTAAAGAAAATCTTGTGTTGTATTCAACATTCACTGTATGAAAATCAAAGTATCACTCTTGACCACATTCATTTACAATTCTTTTACTGTAAAACATAATCAGTTTGAAAAAGCCTTCTATTCAGTGTGGTGTGGAAATCTGACTCACCAGCAGAATGCTAACCGTGGTGGCAGCTCTTAGCCGCTCTTTGGCAGCGCCCAGGGCTGTTTCTCACTTTATAAGGGAAGAGTGGGAGTTGCAGCTGAGCTCACTGTCACTCCGGCTTCTCTTTGCTTAGTTTTTAGCTTTTGCTTTTCTGTAGTCACGCAGCTGCTAGGAGACAAGTGTAGCATGAGCAAACGGGTTTCACTGAGACTCCCCCATCAAGCACACAGTTTCAACCTTTCTGTTTTTAAACTGCACTTTGTTACGCCATTAATTGCCTTTCAATTAAAATATGGCAAAGCAATGACCAGTATAGCCCATTCAAACTTATTGAAGCCTTTTGTAAGTTTTTCAGGAGACGCAACACTCATGGGTCATTATCCTAAATGAGGGTGTTGGACTTTAGGCATTTCTACCATAGGTGGCCAGCATCATTAGGAGAGGACTTAAGCAACATAAAGTAAAATCACGTTTTAAGAATGTCACAATATATTACTCATTCAAAAATTTAGCAATGAATATTTCCCATTCCTTTGAATAAAAGTCCCCTCATGTCATTAATGCGCTTTGTTTATATAACGTACATTTCCCATCATCAGGGAGGCAGAAGAATAGGCTGGAACCGATGGACACCATTTTTGTGAAGCAGGTCAAAGAAGGTGGTCCGGCTCATGGGGCAGGGCTTTGTACAGGTAAAATATTTAACGTAACGCTGAAAACATTTTATCTTTCTTTGTAATCTCACTTTTATTAAATCTTAGGTGATCGCATTGTCAAGGTGAACGGAGCAAGTATTATTGGCAAGGCCTACGGAGAGGTGATTGCCCTAATCCAGGAGAGGTATGTTAGGATTGTATATAGAATTGCAAACAATTGTAAACTATACAAGTGTATTATTAACAAAAATTTGTTTTTTTCCCTCCTAAGTGGCGAATTCCTTGAACTCTGTGTGATGCCAAAAGATGAGGACATACTACAACTTGTAAGTTTATTTTAACAAACCTTCGTCACACTGCAGAAACCCTGTTTTTTTGTGCCTTTTATACACTTCCAGTACTGCCCCAGTTCAAAGTATGAGACTGCAGCTCTCTGTCCCATCGGGGAGCTCTATCTGGGTTCTGTAATCAGGACACTGTTGGCTTTTCAGACATCACACTGCTACAGCATTAGATTGAAGAAGTTTACTCGTCTTCTATTGGCAGCTTATTTTTCTTTCATATTTCTATCGTTGAAAATGACATTTGTCCTTGGCCGTAGCGATAAGAAGCAATGTCCATGAGAGGTGGTGGTGAGAACAGGAGGCTCTGTGCACAGTGTCATTACACTGTAGGAGGCAGCACATGCGGACAGCTCAGAGACAGCAGCAGTTGCTTAGCAAAGACGGAGCGTGCAGAAAAGGGAGGGAAGAGGCACTACTGAGGCAGAGGAAAGCGCTCCAGCAAGGAAATGAAACTGGAAGATCTAATCGGTTGCAGAGCTGCGATCTTAACAGGTTGTTTTATAAGAAACGAGAGAGGAGGGAAGAGTGGGAGTAGTGCTGTACCACCACAGCTAAATGTATAATGAGCAGCTGCTGCTTCTGTCATGTGAGCAGTGACGGAGAGAGGGAGGAGAGACTGGAGCCACCTTGTTCCTTTAGCCTAATATTCTGGCCACAGATGAATGGAAGCGTGGATCTTACAGGCGACATGAGAGGCACACTTCTGCTGGTGCCACCTCAGCCAGGACACGCTGACAGGAGCAGGTTGTAACGTGGCAACCCCTGCTACATCACTGCTCATCCCTGTGTGCTGCCTGCCGCTGCAGCTCCAGTGTATTTTTAGCATGTCAAGCCCAAGCTCCTCTGTGGCTCTTTCATGTTCTCTCTTTTTTTCCTCCTGTGTTTATTTTTCACTGGTGGCATGTTTTTCTCCTGCATCATATCTCTTCCCTTTTTCTAATGCTCTCATTTCTACATGCTGTAATGGCAGCCTTTTTCACTGGAGATCGTTTATCTGGTAAGCAAACAGAGGTCTTGGTCGCTTGACGCTGACATGTTGTGCTTGCTGTCTCATTGTGCATATGTCATGCATGCCAGCCATGTCATTATGTACACGCACTACTACGGCTCTACTACTACTAAGATTCTCCGTAATGAGCAGTTACAGTGGGGGATTATCTTGTGTAGACGGTGGATAGCTGCAGTACCTGTTACATTGAAAGCTGGAGTGAGATCAGCTGGCAGCTCAGTGAAGCCTCGCCCCTCCATGCCTAGTCTGATTACGGTGATTAAGGCCAGTGACCCCTGAACTGACTGCACCCTGATAGTGGAGGAAAACTCAAGCACTGAATGTTGTCAACATGTATAACAACTGTCTGCTTCAATCTTTGTCATCCTTGTGTATGAGATCTTTATTGTTGGTATGTATGTATATTTTTTTATTTTAAAATTGTCCTCAATCTTAATGATTAATGAACAATAAAGCTCAAACATACAGATTTACCAGTACTACCAAATGAATCTGACACCCTTGAACTAACGCCTCCGCTCGCTCAAACTGCAACATGTACTGCCCACACTCACAGCATTAGTAATGCTATGGCTTTACAGAGCATATAATATGAACATATTTGTGTCTACTGTGTTGTAATAGCAGTCTGTTTTCTATGTCCCCAGGCCTACTCCCAGGATGCCTACCTCCGAGGCCACAGTAACTACAGTGGAAATGCTCTACACATTCCTGAACCGCCCCCAGTATGCTACCCGAGGGTAGACTGTAAGCCTTCGGGCATGGCCACTGACTCGGCGGGCCCTGTCTGCCGCGGGCCGTCTGTAGACCATGGGTACCGGAAGGAGATTACAGTGCCTCCTTCACCACCGCCTCCATCATATCCAAAAAGCCAAACTGCAGTGTGCATGCGTAATGATGCTGTGAGGACTGTAGTAGTTCCCCCGGAGGTCCATTTGGGGCGCATGGGACCAGCACATCGTATGGATTATATAGATCCGGGCCTAATTAGGGGAAGGCCTGGATCTTTAGCCCAATATCCTCATCCTCGCAAGGCGGACATGTATCCTGGTGGACCAGGAATGGTGGCATTTGGAGGACCTCCACCACATTTTCTGCCAAATCATCAGAATATAGATTGGCGCACTTACCAAACGTATAAAGAGTATATTGACAACAAAGGAATCCATTCTCATGGTAGCAGGACTATCCAGGAGAGGTTGGACAGTTTGCGAACCAGCCAGAACTTTGGTGTTCCCCAGCACGTTCCCCGAGGAGACTGGTGCTCCAAGGGCATGCGGCGCAGGAGCACCTCACATGAACGCTCTTTTCCAGGACCCCCACCCCACTTCCAGGTGCCCCCCCGCAGTGCCTCCCAGGATCGGATGAGTTCTGAGAGGGTTGCCCATGGAAGGAACTGGCCCCCACGTAGCATGTCCCAGGATGGCCTTCTCAACAAAGCCCGGGCACACTCCACAGACTATGTTGATCCTTCAGAGCTTGTTCGGCCAATGGAGAGGGTTGCAGCCTACAGTCGAGCAGAGCAAGGTACTAGGGTCAGCAGACAGTCCATGCCTAGACAAGCTGTGCTCTACAGGCCCTCAGCAGGATATGTTGGTGGCACGAGGGGGGCTCCAAATCCTCCTGTGTACAATAAAGGAACCGATTCTCATCAGTTCCGCTCCTCACCGATGCTTTCAGATAGACCTCCACATTTCGGGAAGAGCACAAGTGCAGAACATTCCCTTTCCCTTGCTGAACAAAGAGCTGGCATCAGAGCTTCCCATGCAGGGTACCCGTCACAACGTAGTCACAACAGAACCAGAGCAGAGTCCATGCAGCCTGTGGAGGCAAGAAAAGACCCAATGTTGTTCACCCACAGGTCTGCCTCCTGCTCTACCCCAAAGCAACTGCCCAAGAGACCAAACAACCTCAAGCCCCTCCCCCCAGATCCGCAGACACAGGTCAATGGACGCAGCCCCACAGAAGGTGGAGTGGTATTAAGAGAAAAGCCCCCTTCTGGAAAGAATCCCAGCCCCCTGCGACACCCCTCCTACATTCTGGCTGTAAACGATGATGGAAACGATCCTGCTGCCGATGTAGTGGCATGCTGGCTCCCCAATGATGCTCGGCGGGAAATGCAAATGAGGCGCCTTGGGGAACAGCGCCACACCTCCTGCTCCAGCAACCTGGATGAATCTCTCGACTCCATCCCATTCATTGGTAAGGCCGCTGTTGCCATAGCAACAACAGTAAGTTGTGAGTAAGTACTGGACAGCGTGTGCTGTGAATCAGTGAAAGGGTTAAGAACACACTGAGCAGGGATTGTGACGCTGAAGAGAATCACATGAATAATAATAATAATTATGTTGATTATTATTATTTGGTTGGTTTATATTATTATGATGCTGCCTGCCATTCATCTGGACTCTTCATAGTAACAGGTTGAAAAGACAACTGGGACTCTAGTAAATCCATTCTAGTGAAAGTAATTGCTCAGAGTGAGATCAGAACAGAAAGCTATTAATAATTTACAGCCAGTCATAAGCCTGTAAATATCCCCGCTGTGGTCATTGCTATAGTAACATGCTGGAGGCCGCAGAGGGCACAGAAAAGGGAGTGATCAAATAGTTTGTTTGCATTTTTCCTTCACAAAACGTCTGAGTGGTGTAAAGATCAAATATAAGATGTATTAAATATTGTGAGGGCTGCTCTGTCTGTAATCATCTGAGATATTACGCTATTTTAAAATGCCAAGATAACAAAAAATGGATGTGATGCTTGCTTTATGCAGAAAGTGGGTCAGTAGAAAAGCCTCTTTTTGGGTTGTTCGGATGATTTGACTCTGCTAAAGAAGTACATCTCGCTTAGACTCCAGATATATTCTGGATATGTATATATATTCAATAATATAATCTTTTCCCCGGTTTACACTTGAAATGTAAACGTGGGCGTGGCTTTGGTTCAGCAGTTGTCATGACGTTCATGGTGACATTGTGTAAAGCAGGTAGAAATCCACTTTTTTAGACTTTTTGTTTTATTTATTTATCAGGAAAACACATTAAAAGAAAAAAAAATATGGAGGATGATAGATTAATAAACCAGATGCAAGTGTTATTTCTTTTGGTTTTAGCGTTTCCGACAGTTCAACCTTAGTGATGTGACAGACCAGGTGCCGACAAAGGCACCAGTGACAGTAACGCAGTCTGGCCCCGTGCCCTGGTCTGCAAGAACAAGGCTTCAATTGACGCCTTCTCACCACAAGCTTGTGTGAAATTAACCCATCTCTCTCAACTAAGCTACTTCTTGAATACTTATTTACTTTTTTGATTTAGATTGAACTTTAACTCACTGCTTTAACTCTTTTTTTAAAAAATGCATCGGTTATTATTAGCTCTTCACGGTCCCGTATGTCGTAATTTTCATCTGTTTTGACAAGGGGCCGGCAAAAAAAAATGCTATTTTGAACACTATTTTTTTTAAACTTGAATAACAATTAATCTTTAATAAATGAGATGCATCAATAGTGTTTTATATTTGTTGAAATCTGGCGGAGCATTAGTTTTGAAAGATTTTATTTACCTATTGATTTATTTGATGGGGACAAGTGTACACAATCAATATTTGAACACTAGAACATTTAGAGCCAAGGCTAATTTTCAATGTCCGTCCCTAGAGTTTGTATTGTATCAGCAGCCTCTGAAAGATACCAGCCCTAGTCTTGCCACACTGACATTTTGTTTACATATTCTGAGTATGGAACTAGTTGTTGATTTTAATTGTTTATAATATTAATGAATCATGAATAATGGTTTAATTTAGTATTTTTTTTACTCATTGCGTTCTTTGATAAACAAATTTGTCAAAAACCAAATCTTCATAAATATGTACCAATCCCATATTGATTCATAAAGGGATGTTTTCCACATAATCAAGATTTATTGGCACTAAATCCACCCCAAATTTGAAAGCTGAGTGAAAGAAACGTAACTGTGATAATGGCATCGTTGCAATGTTTTGATGTTCCTTTAACAAATCAATAGAACCCAATGGTTGAATTAAAAAAAGAAAAGATATGTGTGACTCTGTTGGGATGGTGCAAGCTAAAACTGGGACTTTTAAAAAGTTTTCAGTTTTTTTGTACTTCTTTTTGTGTTTCTGGGTGACCATAGATGAGCCTGTCAGCCCGAGTGTGGACCGTGAGGCGGCGCCCATCCCTCCTTCTGCCGTCATATCTGTGGCTCCTTCCATAACCACAGGTCCCTCCAGTCCCACCTCCACATGCCCCCCAATCCGCCGGCAACTCTCACATGACCAAGGTAAGTGGATAACGATACTGGGAGGGTAACAGACTGGGAGACATTCTTTTTGCCATAGAGCCCCGAGGACTGGAACAATCTCCCAGCTTTAATAAAGTCCATCTCTTCGCTTGGAATTTCTAAAACCACTTTAGTAACATACCTTAAGTCGCCATGTGATTGCTATAAGTAGCATTAAGAAAATTATAAATAAATGCATACATAAATACATTGTGTGTCATAGTTCTCAATACATGAATAAGTAACTTTTTTAAGATAAATGTCATGTATTCAAGTAGGATTGTGTTTCACTTTTTACCATCTTGCTTTATCCTTTAGAATCTTTGAGAAGTGCTTTGTTGGAATCGGACTCTAACAAAACTGAACGCTCTAAATCTTACGATGAAGGTTTGGATTCCTACCAAGAAGAGCACAGGGGGTATGTTTTGAGAGTGATGACTTTAGTTTCTATAAAGCACTATATATAAAACATTTTTCATGATTTTCCCTCAGGCGATCATCATCTGCATCAAAGCATATGCCAAGTCTTCGAGGTTTTAAAAGGGTAAGAGTCAGTTTTCTCCTAGAATTTATAATTCTCCCTATGAGCGTTAAGTTCATATGTTTAGTAAAGGCAGTGATTATAATGTGTTTCTTTTTAATATTTTTTCAGGCTTTGGATGGTCATAAGTCCTCTGGGGACTCGGGGTCCCGGAGGGATTCTTCAGCAGACATCTTTGCAAATTCTTCCAAAGAAGGACCTCTTAACTTCAGGCAACTTAGTACAGAAAAGAATAAGGTTTGTTATAAATCATTGGATGGAACAAAAGCAAGAGCTGTGTGATGAATGATGTACACACTTGTTTGTTGTAGCGAGTTGGAGGAGGCATGAGGTCCTGGAAACAGATGTACGCAGTGTTGCACTGCCACACTCTGACCCTGTATAAGGACAGGAAGGAGGCTCTCTCCCATGCAGCGGGCCAGTCCGAAGAGGAGCCTCTGCAGATCAGTATTAAGGCCTGTCTCATCGACATTTCCTACAGCGACACAAGGCGCAAAAATGTGCTGCGACTCACCACCTCCAACTGCGAGAATTTGTTCCAGGCTGAAGGAAGAGAGGAGATGCTCACCTGGATTAAAGTCATTCAGGAAAATAGTAACTTGGATGAAGAGGTATGAAAACAAGCCTGCCACACTAAAAATTACAATTACAAACATTACAACATATAAAAATGCAGATATATAATTACTCTGAAGCAGTACAGACCCTGAAAATATCAAGGACTAGGAATTAATACATGGCAGATAGAAGAAATAATCATCAAGAGAATATACACTCGAACACACATTTGGATCATAACTCTGGGAAGAGCAGAGATTAGGGAATTACAGTAGTCTGTACGACTGACAATAAAAGCATGCATCAGTGTCTATGTGTTTGCCCCTATTTCAAATGTGAAAAATTATCAATCAATCCCACTCCATTGAATGCTTTAAAATTATTTAACATACACGTTAGTCATTGTGTGGGCTCGTTATGGAGCCAAGTCACGCATCGTAATCATCGTAACAGATCGAATTGTGTTTTCCAGAATGCTGATGTAACGAGCCAGGACTTGATCAGTCGAAAGATCAAAGAGTACAACATGATGAGGTACAAGAAGCTTACAATTCTGGATCCTTTCTGGATTCTTTCTATTCCTGTTTTCCATTATTGTTGCTTATTTGTATATATATTTTTTAACTTTTGATCTTAGTACATCCAGCAGCAGGTCAGAACCTTCTCCAAAGCCCTCTCGACAGTCCCTCAGCATCAAACAGGCCTTCCTTGGTGCAAAAACAGAAAGTAGAGGCCATAGTCCGCATTCCCCTAGAACTGGAGAGGACCGACGGGCTTTGAAAGGTACTGATGTATTCAAAGCTCACGGAGACACCATGGCTGTGATGATATTGCCATCATTCATAAGTTTCATATCATATGTTTTATAGATGACTCAAGTCCACCGCGGGACAGGGCGGCCTGGAAGATTGGTATAGCCGGGATCATGAGGAAGCCTTTTGAGAAGAAGACCCCTGCAGGAATCACGTTTGGAGTGAGACTCGACGACTGTCCTCCTGCACAGAGCAACAGGGTGAGCTGTTTGTACACAGTGAAGTGAATGGTAGATGTCCAGGCTCCTAAAGCTCCATTTATGCAGCTAAAATCTGGAACAGTTTTTAACATGCATGTTCAAATGCATGTTAAAAACTATGTTAAAATGCATGTTTAGCTGTGCATAAAACTGAGGGATTTTATCTTTACTCTCTCTCACTTTTTGCATTAAGTTACCCATGTTATACTCTCAATTGCTAAAAAACTAAAAGGGTAGAAAATATCCAGCATCTCTGGCAGTATTAGGAAAGCTTCTTTATATATGGCTGGCAGTGAATGAGTTAATGTACATGTACATTGAGCTGCCTTGTATATGAACTGTGCTATACACATAAAACGTGTACACTTAGCTCTGCTTGTGTAGAAACCTCTCCATGGCCTCGCACATATACATAAGTGATATGTTAGTGACATATGAACCAACTCGTCCTTGGAGGAGCACAGGGACTGGCCTCCTGCTGGGGCTCAGAGCCAGAAATAAACAGGGGGAGGCAGCGTTTGAGATTTTATGATACATCATTATATTGCCTTGTGTGACTGTCTCTGTTTTGTTCAGCCCTTTAAGTTTCCTTGTGTATGAACTGTTCTATATACACACAAAATTGCCTTGCCTAAAGTCCAGCCTCTGTGTGTTGGCAGTTTGTTCCCCTGATTGTGGAGGTGTGCTGTAACGTGGTGGAGGAGAGGGGACTGGAGTACACCGGTATCTACAGAGTACCAGGAAACAACGCAGCCATTTCCAACATGCAGGAGGAGCTCAACACCAAAGGCATGGCCGACATCGACATCCAGGAAGACGTGAGCCACTTTGTGCACAACTGTGTGTATACAGTAGCAGTTATCACAGACACCTTTTTCACATACTCTGTTATGTTGCACAGAAATGGCGGGACCTGAATGTCATCAGTAGCCTTCTCAAGTCCTTTTTCCGAAAACTTCCTGAGCCTTTGTTTACAAATGGTGAGACGCCTTTAAGTGTGTCATGACCAAAGGTTACTACATATTGGTTCAACTGTGTTTTTTTTTTTTTTTTTACATCAAACAGAGAAGTATGGTGATTTTATTGAAGCAAACAGAACTGAAGACTCTGTTGAAAGGCTAAAGGAATTAAAAAGGCTGGTGAGTTCACACATAACATATTCATGGGCTAAGAATCTAGATCTGTAAGAATTGTCTGCTCTTTCTTTGTTGCAGATTCAAGAATTACCCGATCATCATTTTGAAACTTTAAAATATCTGTGTATTCATCTCAAAAAAGTTTCTGAAAACTGTGAAAAGAACAAGGTAGGATTTGCCAACAACAAAAAACTATTAATGTATCTCTAGGAGGTTTCACACTACAAAGCCGAGTGTTGATCCGTGACAAAAATGGGAAAGGGTGATGTTTTTGGCGTTTCACTACGAGAAAAACAGGAATGTATCAAAATAAACAGGTCAAAACAAACAGAATTTTCAAAATCTGTCTTCTAAAGCCATTGTGCAGTGAGCAGGACACTGCACAGTGATCTAAAACCGTCTCACCTGACCTACAAAGCAGTTTGCTTTTATATCAGTTGAATTTTCGCTATATTTGGTCGTAGAGAGTGTCCACACTGAACGTGCCTCGGTAAGGGGACTACCTCGTGAGGCAGTCTAAATGGAAAGTAGTTTGGACACATGATGTTGCTCAGTGTGAAAGAGTGACTGAGTTTTTAGGGTAAAAAACCTGTGATTTGGCTTATTGTTATTACTGTGTATAACATTTGTTGTGTTTCACTTAGATGGAGCCTCGTAACTTGGCAATTGTGTTTGGTCCGACACTGGTCAGGACTTCAGAAGACAATATGACTAACATGGTGAACCATATGCCCGACCAGTGTAAGATAGTGGAAAACCTTATTCAACAGTGCGACTGGTTCTTCTGTGAGGACGGGGATGAAGACCCTGTTGTGAGTGCTGTGCCACATGTACATGCTGTTGTGTTGTCCCCTTGTTGTATATTCTAATGTGTGTACTCCTGCAGACCACGGCTGAGCAGGAGAGCACAGTGCAGTCGCAGCCTGTGCCAAATATTGACCATTTGCTCACAAATATCGGAAGAACTACAGCTTCACCGGGTGAAGTGTCAGGTAAGTTACTTGAGATAATGCAGTTGATTATCTTGTATAAACTTTCGGGTTCTTGTCTTCGACTTGTACAAATTTGATCACGTAATTCTCACCTGCAAAACCATTACATGCCAAATAACAAGCATGCATGTTCAAGGTTTTAAATTGCTCTATCTATTGGCTCTTGGGTTCCAGCAAAATTTCAGAGAAGGTTTGAATGAAATGATTGACATGAGCATTTATTGTTAGACCTGTTTTATTTGATCAAAAGGTTTGGTTTTATATGATTTATTTTTGTTTGGCCAAAATTGAAAAGTTTGTTTGCATTCATTTATTGTTCTTCCATTTAATTTCTACTTGCTCAAGTCATTTTTATTTCTCCCTGTGCTTTACTTGTGTTGAGACGACGACTCCTTTTCTTTCCGTTCTTTTCTTCCCCTCCTCCTTGTCTCACTTAATCCCGGCATGTTCTTCCCCAAAGACCAACCTAAGAACCAGAGCAAAGCTGGAAGTTGTAACCTTCTGACCTTCTGTGTGTAGTGTGCTGTTTCTCTCCCTCATTCACTCGTGACCCACTCTTGACACAGGCCAAGTGGGCGGCGTCTATCACTCGATGATGTCGCTGATGGACTCTGTCCTGTCAGTCATGGACAGCTGGGACTGTAGGAAGAAGGACGAGTGTTGTGGCCCCTGTAGCTGCCTAGTCTGCAGACATCCGCAGCTCTTTTAAAATTTGGGCCAAAGGAAGAAAAACGATAAAACGAAAGAAAGAGAAGTCGATGTTTGTCATTTTTTACTGTGGTGTGCACGTGTCATATTTCAAACCCTGATTAGAGGGGATACAGAGCAATGCCGCTGTACTTTGTCTGAAAGCCCTTCTGCTGTCTCTTGTTGTCCCTAAAGCTGACCGCAAGGACAAGTAGCATGGTACGGTCTACTCCTGTGTCTGTCATGGTGTCTGAGGGCGGAGTCCGAGCGCCGCGGCCCGTCCCGCTCATACGATTACACACAGGCTATGCACAGCAGTGGCAGACTGGCAGCGGAAAAGAAACTCACTTTAGTTTCCTGCGGTCTTTGGTCTTTCTGTGCTTCTGTGTTTAAGTCTTCATTCAACATTATAGGACACTGTATCTTCCGTTCTTACATCTATATTTGTACTCATGCAACTCGAATACTTTCATCACTTATGGACTCTGGAACTACAGTGTGCTACAGACCTAGATGTAGATGACAATTTTAGATTATGGATTGATGTTACCTTTTTTACAGGAAACTATTTTTGTTCACTTGAAATTTAGAATTGCAGAAACCTAGGCTTATTGCTTGTGTTTCATAGTTCTCAAACAGCTATGTTGTTGGTTGTTTTTATTTTGGCTAAATGTTTGGAAATGCTTGCTTGTTAAGAGTTGATGATATCTTGAGTAACTTGTCCCATTTTTTGCTGGTTGTACATTTTTGTACACTGCGACAGTCACTCGGCTTGATGTCTTGTGTGGCCCTCAGTCCTGTCATGTGCCGTCGTCGTCGTTTCCATTCGAACACAAGCATGAGCTGCTTTGTGTCTGCGGGGCGCCCTCTGCCTCCTCATGTTCAGTGTGCTCTTGTGTCGTCAGTCTCTTCATTCAGCTGCTCTCATTCTCCTCATGTTGTCTCTTTGACTCTTCAGCAAACTGACTGCTTTGCACTTTGTCTGTATCTGGTGACGGCCGCTAATGTATGTTTTCTGTAATGCAGATTCAGCATGTAGTGATTCTTCAAAATCAAAGGTAACTAGGATCACATTTTGCCGTATAATGTCCTTTTTCCTCGTTGTGTATAACTCATCACTGTGTGCAGGGTCTTTGGGGCTCAGGGAAGGATCATTGCAGTAAAGAGATGCTTCGCTCGTCTTTCTTCGTCAGCCGTAAGCGTAAGAAGCCCAAGGACAAAGCCCAGCCCAGCAGCTCCGACGATGACCTGGACTCTGGACCCCGTGTCCTGGAGGAAGAGGGGTGTATGCCGCAGCCCATGTGGTCACCTGACAGTCGGACTGAGGAAGAGGAGGAGGAAGATTGTATCAGACCCAGGCTGAGCTCAGAGGATCAGCTGGATGGCCCAGATAAACCACCCATGTCTCCTGAAGTACAGACGCCCTCCCCACCTCACTCGCCCAGTCTGAGTGAGCGCATGGCTCATCAGTCCACATTGTGTGATCCACCTAGTAATTATGACGACACAGTGTCAGACTTAGGAACCATGAACAGCACCAGTTCCCAGGCCTCTGTTCCCCGAGCTCGACACTGCCGGTATCCGCCTACGGGGTACGAGGGTACTATGGGCAGTGCAAGCACAGATGTTTGCTCCATCACCTCTGACTACTCCACCACGTCCTCCATGACTTTCCTGACCGGCGGTGAGCTCAGCGCCCTGAATCCTGAGGTCCAGTCAGTGTCCGAGAGCCGTGGAGACGATGCAGATGACGAGCGCAGTGAGCTCATCAGTGAGGGCCGGGCTGTAGAGACGGACAGCGAGAGTGACCTCTCCGTCTTCACTGTGGGCCGGGACAGTGTGGTGCTGCGCCCACTACAATCCCACAGGCTCATCGAGGGGGACACGCTGTCTCGCAAGAGGAGCCAGAAGACCCCCAGTGAGTCCTCTTTGGACGGTCGCAGTGAGAAAGACACCAACAGGCTGTCCCGTGCCATGGGCTCCACCAAAGGCCGCTCCAGTGGCAGCCTCAGTTCTTCGTCTCGCAGTGAGCTTGATAAGACTGAGCCTGCATGGAGGCTGAAGATCACAGATCGCCTCAAAGTCCGCCTGCGCATGTCTGTGGACGACATGTTTGGAGTGGGCAGTCAGCGCACTCCAGAGGGCCGCAGCAAAAAGAAGAACATTCGCCGGCGCCACACGATGGGCGGCCAGAGAGACTTTGCTGAGCTGTCCGTCCTGGACTGGTCCCAGCCCGTCTCCATTGGTACTCGATCAGAGCTGTCAGCCGTAGACCGACTCAAACCCAAGTGCAGCTCTCAGGACTTCTCCATTGGAGACTGGATTGCCCGTGAGCGGCATCGCTCAAGCAACCCCGAGGTCAGCCTGGAGCAGGGGGAGCAGCTGGAGGAACTCGGAGGACAGGACACTGCCTCTGCTTTCGCTGAAGGAGCATCCCGATCTGAGGCTGTCAATGGTGAAATCCCCCCCCATAAAAATCTCAGCCTCGCAGCCACTGCTCACCCCCACAAACTGACCAGCTCCCAGGTGGTGCACTCGCGGTTTTACCAGTATCTGTGACCGGGATCTTTGCAGGACAAAAGTTGTGTGTATGTGTGTTGTACATGTGAAGTCTGCTGGTGAGTGAGCATGTTGCTGTACAAATGTATGAATTAATGCACACAGGGAGTTTTCATGTGTTCAGGCATGAATCAACAAGTTGTGAATATTTCTCCCCTTTTTTATTACTTTTTTTCCATACATTTTGGATATTTGACAGGAGTGATTCCTTCTGATTCAGAATTATGATCTACAGAGAGGACCTAGAGCCTGTGCAGCTTGTACAAGGAGGTGTTTGAAAGTTTAGTCAAGTGGCTTTAAAAATGAACTTAGAATGAGTAGGATAAAACTTAAGGCAGATTTTCTAGTTTTGCAAAGGAACTATTTTTGTGTAAAGAAAGTTCTAGTGTTCAAAGTCTCGGTAACCAAATGAAGAATGTACAGATTGCTTGCCGTATAAAAGTGACTAAAAGCTTTAGACGCTTGTATTAATTCAAGAGAATAGAAATGATATTTTCCAGTGTACTTGAACTGTGTTTTGGTACTGCCTGTGACGAGGCGAGCTTCCTGTACTCACAGGGCCTTTCCAAAGGTACAAAGTAGATTTATTGTATGGGAACATGGTGCAAATGCAAACAGGTCACTTGTATAAAACCAGGGAGATGTTTGAGCGCAATGAACAACATCCTTCTGTGCAACTGTCTGGACTGCGTTGAGAACAGAAGAAATGGGTAAATCAGAATCATGTTTTTCAGAAAGTGCCTAACAATGAAATGTAATGGGTGCCATACTGTCTTTGTTGAGATAGACTTAAGGTTGAACTGTGAATTACATTTTTATTGTTAACATTCACAGATTTCTGTATTGATGCCGATCTTCCATTCCTTAGGCATTCCAATCTGGTCTTAACATGTTTTATACTTTCCCATTTTCATTTTTGGTTTTAATAGAACTTGAATTTTAAATATTCCATGTGGACAAAAGTAACTGTATATGAGCTTCATGTTTTAGCTGCTTTTGTTTTTATTTCTAAACGATTGCTGGTTTAAAGTACAGTATTGTAAGATGCTCATGAGGCCTTCTGGTGTCATGAGCGGTTTGGTACTTTAGGAAGTCCAGGCTCCAGGAAACTGTTGATGAGCTGGGTGATTTTTCCTCTGATTGTGAGAGGGATCATAATTCCTAAAACACTGGAAATAAATTTTGTCCATGGCAAATTAATTTGTCTGTTTTTACTAATATCTTTAAAAATAATGTTTAAAACTTTTCTTTGCATCTGATTCATATTGAAGCTTAGTTGTTATTCACTCAGTGCACACTAGAGGGTGCAATAATCTGTTGAATGCACAGTGTATGTTTCAAAATGCTTTATATACAAGTTGCACATACAACATAAAGACCTAAACAATATACGTTTTATACACTTTGTACATAAATGACTAGAAACCACTTAGAAAAGTCTTAAAACATATCAATTCAGAGTATGTTCAGCGTGGTCAAATCATGATTCATGAAATAGTCTCAAACAAAATAGTACTTAGTAGTAGTAGATAAATAATACCCCTTTTATGATAAGATGGAGTTGTTTTATGTCAAAGTTGAAAACAAATGTCAGAAGAAATGTGTTTCTAGTCATCGACAGGGTTCACATTTAGACCGATCAGTTTCGTCAGTGTCGGTGGGTTTTTTAAAGTAAAATCCCCCACAGGAGTTAAGGCACAGTGACAGATTGAGAGTATGGAAATAAACAATATTTTCTACAGATTGTGTTTTTTTTAAATAGTTGAACTTGTGCCCTTGTTTTTGAAAGCAGTTATGGTGCAACCAGACATTCACTCAGATAGAAATTGTTGGACAGTATAGTTATAAACACAAGATGAATAAATTGGCAAAGTTATCACAAACTGGCAGCCTCTCACAATATGATGAGGAGGATATATTGTGCTGCAAAGCGCTTGATTAATGTGCCACAGAGGGCCTCAGTGGAGACATGTTGTTCTGCACTCTGGCCACAAGAGGGAGCCTTCCTTTACATTATACCCACATGTCCAATTGTAGGCTACTTTAGCTAATCAGGACTTCAGTAGTAGTCTTTTTAGCCCCATATTCTGCCTGCAGCCAGCACAAAGTGGGAGAAAAGGCTGAAAGCCAGGGTCTCTCTGCACATGCATCTCTGCAGAAGCAGATTGTGCTGTGGATCTGGCCGCTCCTTGGCTTAGCTGTCCTCCTCCTCCTGCTGTTCCTCTGAAGGGACGTCCGGCACACGGAAACATTCCCCAAAGAAGTTCACCAGTGACTGGCTCAAGTGCTGCTGTGTGCCATCGTTGTGCAAAAAATGTCCCTCGTCAGGGTAGATCTGAAAAGGAGCCAAAGTCAGAGTTAGATACCTCTACCTTTAGACAACAAAGGAGGATTGAGAATAATACGGTCTGTAAACATCTACATCTTTTAAGGTCATCTCATGATCCCTGATGGGGTATAAAGTGTGGGAGCAATAGTGGCATGTCACCCACCTGTAGAGTGTAATTGGCGTTCTCGTTGATTAAATGGTTGATAAACTTTGCCGTGTGCTGAAAGTGAACCTTTTCTGTGAAAGATGAGAGTGGACAGACGCATTAGGCTGATAGTGTTTCACTGGCGCTCTCATTAAGAGGTAATGTGCTGCCAGTCGAGCTGTAAATCTCACCGTCAGCAGTGGGGTGAACAATCAGGTACTGCTTCTCCACAAGCTGACCCGCTCTGTGTGCTAAATTCGCCATCTGACAAGAAAAGGCAAAATACAACATTACTTTTTAAACGGCCCCAATTACCATCCATTCACACAAAGAAAATACAATGATTTAAAGGCATTAAAAGGCAATAACTCTACCGTGTAGACCCTGGAATCTGTCTTTGAGCCCAGGTATCTTTCTGAAAATGCCGAAGCTGTAAAAAGAAGAAAATAATGAGGTGAATGAGCAAACTACACAGTACCTATTGTGTATATAACTATTGTATATTACATATATTACATGTATACACACATAAATGCATACATAAACACACACACACACATATCACATACACACATCCCCCTAACTATTTCTTTGAGGTATTGAGGTTAAAAGAAAACATGTGAATCTCTCCAGCCCCAGCATCAGCCCACCTCCCTCCCCCAACAAGGTGACTTTCTGGATCATTGAGGTCTCGGACCTGTCGGCCCCAGTGCCGACAGGTCCAGTATTGGTATTGCATTTTCAATCTGTATCATACCATAGAGTTCAAAGTCTGTAATGGGAGAGACTGCTGTTCCACATTTGAGCTGGGTGAAATCCGCTGAGCTTAGAAGAAGAGTTGCCAAGTATCCACCATAAGCCTAAAAGGTAATCCAAAGAAGAAACAAGAATGAATCATATAATCATTATACGTATAGATCATAAAGCCTTCCTTACTCTTCCGTAAACTCCCATCCGGCTCTTGTCAATGTACGGCTCTTTAGATATGAACCTAAAATATCAAATCATAAAACCAATAAGTAAGTTATCTTCATTTTATAATGCATTTTTACAGACCAAGGTCACCCAAAGCACTTAAAGTATCTGTGAATCCTGCCTTATAATGTAAAACATATGTTGATTAAATTAAAGAAGATAACTGCTCAGGATAAAATAAATCAGAACGCCAAGGTTCTGACGGGACTTTTTTTTTTTTTACATGAGACAAGACCATAAGATTGCTTTCTTATAAGGACCTTGATCAGGACCAGGAAAGTCCCTGGTCATACAAAGAGTGTGACACCTGTAGATTTGATTATTTGATAACATTGTCTTTATCATGCGACTAAACTCTTGAAACCTTGAAAGTATGAAGGAATGGCTGAACCTGAAATACTGTTAAGGTTTATGTCAATCCAGTGTAGATCCTAATTTCATGCATTCATTTTGAATACAGCAACTATTGTCCAATGACTTGACTATTCATCAAGTGGAATGACATTTTCAAAATTTCTAAATTGAGAGTTTTCAGTTTAGAAGCAGCTTCAGATGGCTTTCATGTTGTTGACTTTTTTTATATATTGTGGCAGTTGTATAGAAAAAAAATCCATCAAACTATCACAACACATCTGAACTTGTCATAATAAATGAAAATCCTATTAACATGTTACTCTAATATTAGAATGTCACAGTATGACATTATAAATAGTATAAATACTGTTGTTAAACCTGAGAGCCTCCAGCTGGTCCCGCTCCTCCAGTTTTCCCAGTCGGCGCCGGACCTTGTGCAGGAGGTTGGTTCCCTGGAAGCCGCTGCCGTGTCCATCGAAGCGGATCACGATGGTGCTGAAGGTGCTCACCAGAACTGTGGCCCAGTCCACCTGGAACTGCTCTGTGACCATCTGACCACCAGGGGTGCCATCACTGCAATTCAACACGTTTTAATCATTTCAAATTGTCCTCTGTCTCAAGGACGTTTCTCAAAGCAAAGAAGTGCATTGATCTCTATTGCAGGCCGATTGAAACCATTGCAGAATATTACACCATCAAATTGATTCTGACAGAAAAAAAACAGCTCCGAGCTCCGTTCAAAAGTTGGAATAAATCAGCTCTCAGTCCATTGCATTACTTTCATCTGTATTATTATTTTTTCTTTGTTGGTCAACACCAAAAAGAGCTGGATCAATTTCACCTTAATAACAAAAACAGTCATACAAGATTAGAAAATCCAGATGGGATCAAAATCTGAACTCAAGATTCATAATAGAACATATCATTTAAGTATCGATACAACATAGTAAGTACTTCAGAGAGTACTACATACATCTACTGTATCAAAGTATCTAATATCCATGTGCACTCATACATGTAGGCTGAACTTCTGTATCAATGATATCATATAACATACTATATTTCATTATGCTGATATTATTATTGATAAAACATATATATCTCTGTTGTTTATTGTAGAGATATATAGTTTGGTCTGGAAAGTTGACATTGGTCTTGAAAGTTGTTTGAATGTGTGAATTGAACTGGAACATTTTAAAGCATCATCCCGGCCATTCCAAAGATAATGCATCCTAACTCTAAAAAAAATAAAAAAAAATTTTATAACCAACACAATACTTTACACTTTTTTTAACCAATCCATATCCAGCGTTTACAATGTATTAATATTTGTACTGTATATATAGGAATAGACAAAGCGAACCTCCTAGCTTAATGTCCAATGGGGAAGTACTTGTGGACAAAGATAACTAGCTCTGGCTCCTATTGACTCCTAAAAGTAAAAATCGTTTGTGTCACACTGTCGCTCTCTCTCTGTGATACTGGAGTTTATTATTTAGTTTTTGTCTTTGGAATTTCATTTATTTATGTCCTTTAACAACTGAGCGATCAAAAATTTATCAAAATCTAAATTCTAGCACATTTTGACTGGCTTAAAACAAGATTTGCAAAATGATCTTGTTTTAAAAAAGATACGAGAAATGTCTCTGGCTTTCTCTCGTCGGCAAATCTTGTTTTAACACTTTAGGCACCAGCAGTTTTTAGTTGTTTTTTTTGCTGAGAAATGGATTGTGAAATAGACGACAAAAGGTCACACCCTGTAACTTAATGGACTACTTTAAACAATCATGGAAATACATTGAAATTAAAAACAAAAATAAATGTAGGGAGAGGATTGTGGGAAGCAAAGTATAGAGAGTTCTGGATTTAGGATCTTGTGTATCAATTCCACTACTTTGGCACATTAAGTATTAAGAAAGTCAGAATGGCCTTGCTGGATACAAGCAAAAAGTCATAACTAAAAATGGTAATCTCTAGACACACCAACTCTGACATTTCAGTGGGAAATATCACTGTAAATCTACAAGATGGAAAAACTTACTGCCTTGGTAAATGATGAACATGGGTGGTTTGACTCGTGTTGGGAAAAGTGGAATATTCTTTTTCCCTGCTCTACAATGTTCTGTATTTTTTTGTATCTGTCTCATGAAAAACCATAAACAAACAATAAAAAAATAAAAGTAAAAAAAGGACAGTCAGAATATACTCAAATTAAGATAAAAAAAACAAACACTTGACTTTAAGCAATTATGACCTAATTTTTGTTCCACTTTTTGCAGATACTGTATGTCCCTCGTGTTGGGATAAGTGGCCATTTCTTTTTCGGTCACTTCCTGTTCTACAATGTTCTGTGTTTTTTTTTTTATC
>JAPMNZ010964701.1:0-14551 GCA_029875035.1 Pomatoschistus microps | reverse complement strand
ATTATATTATTATTATTATCATTATATTATTATTAGTATTAGTGGAAATGGGTGAAAAGGTTTTGTGTTCAGAATCTCACAAACCTAGCACATTATTAGACCAATCAGGTTGTAGGTCTCACTCGTCCAATGGGCTGATCTGGTGCAAACTCTGGTCAGTGTGACCCAGGGCGGCTGTGGCAGTAGACTTGGCTGAGGTCCCATGGCTGAGGGCACTGAGGCTCCGTGACTGAGGCTGCAGACTGATATAATGCTATTGTTTCAGGTGAAATGTTGGACCAAGTAACATTTCTTATCATGTTTATGGAAGTTTTATCATATCTTTGCATCGTGTCATCTTGACTTGTTTGTATCTTTCAGTTCTGCCTTTGATTGAGTTTGATCTATGAACTAGAGTAAATGAGCCAGCTTTGATCAATGATTTGATTATTTTCAATGTTCAGATGGAGGATATTGTAATAGCGGGAATATCAGGCCGTCTGCCTGAGTCCAACAACCTGGAGGAATTCTGGGAAAATCTGCTGGGAGGAGTGGACATGGTGACTGAAGACGACAGACGCTGGAAGCCAGGTCAGAGCGAATGTTCACATATGATCTCCTTATAGTCTGGGCGTCGTAGGCTTTATCTACAGTCAACATGTTAAATACCTTTAAAAATGTGAAATTGTGGTTGTAGTAACGTTTCAATAACAGGTTTAAACCTGACCTGCTCCATTCCTGCTGTACACTTTGAATCTCTGCTCCGCAGGTTTGTATGGCCTTCCACTAAGAAATGGAAAATTAAAAGACATCAGCCACTTTGATGCAGCATTTTTTGGGGTTCACCCCAAACAGGCCAACACGATGGACCCGCAGCTGCGCCTGATGCTGGAAGTGGCTTATGAGGCCATTGTAGACGCAGGTAATATCACAGGACAGAGCCTTTAATGATCTTTATTATAATGATAACTTCAACACTTCTTTATCAGGACTGAACCCAGGCTCACTGCGGGGCACTAAAACAGGGGTGTACATTGGGGTGAGTGGTTCGGAGGCGGGCGAGGCCTTCAGTAAAGACCCAGAGGAGCTGCTGGGCTACAGCATGACCGGCTGCCAACGTGCCATGCTCGCTAATCGACTCTCCTACTTCTTTGACTTCAGCGGTAACATGACGACGGTGGAGTTCATGTTTGATTGTAGTTGACCTCAGACTCACGCTTCTTACTCTCTCAGGTCCAAGCACGGCCATAGACACGGCGTGTTCCTCCAGTTTGTTGGCGTTAGAAAATGCATTCCACGCCATTCATCTGGGTCAGTGTGAAGCTGCGCTGGTCGGAGGAGTCAACCTGCTGCTCAAACCCAACACCTCAGTCCAGTTCATGAAGCTGGGAATGCTCAGTCCAGAAGGAACCTGCAAGTCCTTTGATGCCTCAGGTAAAGAAGACGCCATAACGGCTCATACGTCTCTTCTAGTTTCTTAAAGACACATCAGTAACAATGTTGTTCAACTGGTGATTGCACTGACGTTGCATTATAATCTTTCCCTTTTCTTGCTAAAAGGAAATGGTTACTGCCGCTCAGAGGCCGCTGTGGCTGTACTGCTAACCAAGCGTTCAGTGGCAAAGAGAATGTATGCCACTGTGGTCAATGCTGGAAACAACACCGACGGACACAAAGAGCAGGGTAAGTGCTGGGTTTGTAAGACATGGGGGAAGGGGCAGACACATCAGTGCCAACTAATGTCCTCGCCCTGGTTTTTTGTCAGGGGTGACGTTCCCTTCAGGGCAGATGCAGCAGAGGCTGGTGAGCGCTCTTTATGAGGAGGCCGGAATTAGCCCAGATCAAGTGGAGTACATAGAAGCTCATGGCACTGGCACTAAGGTACGGCTTGAGTTATGATTCTCTGCCCATTATTTGTGCACAGACTGGGGCTTTACGTATTAGCCACGCCCATAAATACCTTGAATTGTTCTTTGTCCCTACTCTTAACGACTAAGTGACAGGGTTTTAGTAATGGAGCATGTTATTACAGGTTGGTGATCCACAAGAAGTGAATGGCATTGTTGGTGTGTTCTGTGATAAAAGAACAGAACCTTTGCTCATAGGCTCCACCAAGTCCAACATGGGCCATCCTGAACCGGCCTCGGGGTTAGCTGCTCTGGCAAAGGTATGTTAGCACAATTTTGTATCCCTTCTTTTTCTTAGACTGTGGTTATGAGTCTACAATTTATATGTTACCTTTTGTGCAGGTGATTCTGTCTTTGGAGAAAGGAGTGTGGGCTCCGAACCTCCACTATTCTAATCCAAACACTGATATTCCAGCTCTCACAGACGGGAGACTCAGAGTTGTGGACCGGCCGATTCCGGTCAAAGGTGGCATTGTGGGAATCAACTCATTTGGTTTTGGAGGTTCAAATGTCCATGTGATTCTTCGTCCAAGCAACTGCAGGAAAGTAGAGGGCATAAAGAGCGTTACTCGAGTGGTCCCGGCGTGTGGTCGCACCGAGGCGGCGGTCAGGGTCCTGCTGCAGAAAGCCCAGCAGCACTCTGAAGACTCCAGCTTCCTGTCTCTGCTCACGGACATCTCCTCTGCTGCTGGGATGGCGTTCAGAGGATACACGGTGCTGGGTTCTCAGCCCAACATCAGCGAGGTTCAGCCGACGCAGTCTGCCCGCCGCCCAGTCTGGTACATCTGCTCAGGTACAGCACTTTTCTCAGCTCTGGGAATTCTTCAAATAATCTGGTTGATATTGTTGAGACAAAATTTGATTTTGTCAATGTTTATTATGATACTTTTATTAAGCATTATTAAGCAACTTTAGTTTAGATTTTATCATGGACGAATCAGAATTCCTCCTGTGCATAATAAGGATTTTGTGCACAGTCAAAAACCTTGTCAGATCATTCTTCAGTTGTGCACTGTCTCTGATGGCATAAGTTATCCCTAACAGTCACCGTTTTTAGACGGCTGTATTCACATTATTCTCAGTTAGTGAAATGATGCTCCCTGTTGCAGGCATGGGGACCCAGTGGACTGGGATGGGTCAAAGTCTGATGCAGTTATCAGACTTCAGAGCCTCCATCCTGCGCTCAGACAAAGCCTTGAAGGAGACGGGGTTGGTTGTTTCAAAGATGCTCATGGAAGCCACTGACGACACTTTTGAGGACACAATAAATGCCTTTGTGGGCCTCGCCGCTATTCAGGTACAGACCGAAGCTCCAAGATTCACTCGTGTGGTATAGTAGTGTTTTAACATTATGAATTTGATCATTCGTTTAGATTGCCCAGATTGACCTGTTGAAAAAGATTGGCCTGCAGCCTGATGGTATTGTGGGACACTCTGTGGGGGAGTTAGCTTGTGGCTACGCAGACGGCTCATTAAGTCAAGAAGAAGCTGTTCTGGCTGCATACTGGAGGGGGCGCTGTATCAAAGAGGCCAGCCTCCCCCCTGGAGGCATGGCAGCTGTGGGTAAGTTTATATATTTGCAGTGTTGGAAATAACAGCATCAGAAAATAATGGCGTATTTTGACCAGTTACAAGTACTCTAATTAGTTACTCTGGTCTCTGCTGTAGGTATCTTTGTTATAAAATAGAATAGATCTTTATTGTCTGTTCAAATTTAGCAGATTTTTCTTTCAACTAATCAAAATTTTTCTTTCAACAATTAAAAATCATTCATAAAACACACTTAAAATACATTTAGCAAACAGTTCATAATTTATGCAGTGCTACTGTTTAGAGCAGTGACTGCAGACGGAACAAACGATTATTGTTACTTTATTGGAACGACTTGAACACACGTGTCATTCACTAGAGATGTTGGGGTTTTGAGTGTGTTTTGGGAAGGAAATAAAATTGAAATGACAACAAACTAATCAGAAGTAGACAGTGGCCACATTACTTTCCACTGCTTTCATTTTCAAAAACAAGAAACTAATTTTGGGGATTGAATCATGTTTTTGCGATGGTGCAGTAAGAGTAAAAGCAGACGATAACAAGAGCTAACATGTTATTAGTGTTTTGTTGTGCTCTTGCCTCTGTCCTGCATGTGCGCTGCAACACTGACATTTGGATGGTCTGTTGCAGGACTGACGTGGGAGGAGTGTAAGGCTCAGTGTCCTAAAGGAGTGGTTCCAGCTTGTCACAACGCTGAGGACACAGTCACAATCTCTGGCCCCCAGGTTCAGGCTTCTGCTGTTTCTGACACTAAGTTATTGTGACTTTCTTGTTAAATGTGTTGTGTTTTATCAGGATGCAGTTCACCAGTTTGTCCAGGAGCTGAAAGATAAAGGAGTGTTTGCCAAAGAAGTCCGCAGCGCTGGTGTGGCTTTCCATTCATACTTCATGGCTTCCCTCGCTCCGGCACTTCTAGCTGCTCTACAGAAGGTTGAAACTGTTTATAATGATCTAAACTAAACAGCTATTGTAGATTCTTTGGATTTGACTGTGGGTTGTTTGTGCAGGTGATCAAGAAGCCTCAGATGCGCTCTCGTCGCTGGGTCAGCACCAGTATCCCTCAGTCTGCATGGGACACTCCTCTGGCCTTGTCCAGCTCTGCAGAGTACCATGTCAATAACCTGGTGAGCCCGGTGCTTTTCCAGGAGGGTCTGAGTCTGGTGCCTGAAGACGCAGTGGTGCTGGAGATCGCACCTCACGCCCTGTTGCAGGTACAGAACCCACGGCTTGACATTTGAAGTTTGATTTATTTAAGGACAATGTCCAGTTGCATTAAAAATATGGCTACAGCAGATTTAGCTATGCCATGCTACTTTCCCTCTGTAGTCCTTGCACTATTATTTCAATCCAAAAATAAGATGTATTATTATTGTTGGAAATCTTATTGCGTAGAATACCATGTTTAGTTGTATTTTTATTGACAAATGTTACGTTCACACATTAGATATGAATGTAATGAGTGAATAGTGTTGGTCGGGCTTTGATGGTCCAGTGTGCTCAGCGTCTTGCTTCAGTCATCATCGTGTGTGAATGGAAAATATCTGATTTCTGAACATTGTAAAGTGCTTTGGTCTGTAAAATGCGCTATATAACTAAACATGACTTACCTACACAGGCCATACTGAAGCGCAGCCTCAAACACACCTGCTCCATCGTTCCACTGATGAAACGAGGCCACGTCAACAACCTGGACTTCTTCCTCTCCAGCATCGGGAAGGTCCATATGAGCGGGTCCGTGATTGGATGACTGTCTTCAGATTTCATAGTCGTTATATCTAAATCTTCTGTCTCTTTTACAGGATCAATGTGGACTGTAATAAGCTGAGCCCACAGACCCCGTACCCAGTCCCAGTGGGGACTCCTCTGCTCTCACCTCTGGTGGAGTGGGATCATGGTCAGACTTGGGATGTTCCGACAGCTGCAGACTTCTCCTTCAGCAGCGGAGGATCCAACTCTGCCGTTGTCTATAACATCGGTAATGTACAGTCAAATGTTTGGTTTTAGAACAAAGTGACTTCATAGTGAACATGTGTATTTTGTGAGGGGTACATCTAGTATCAATATTGCTATAGATTCATTATATTTTGATGTTATTATTTTATGCAGACATAAATCCGGAGTCTCCTGACTACTACTTGCTTGGACATTGCATCGATGGTAGAGTCCTGTTCCCAGCGACTGGATACCTGGTCTTAGCCTGGAGAACCTTGGTGAAAAGCTTGGGGATGGTTCTGGACAGCACTCCTGTCACATTTGAAGATGTGGCCATCCACAGAGCCACTATTCTGCCTCGAACTGGTGAGAACATGGTGCAGTAATGACAAAAGTTCTTTGATGCTGATGTGTTCTGTTTTCTCTTCAGGCGCTGTGCAGCTCGAGGTGCGTCTTATGCCTGCGACTCATACTTTTGAGGTTTCTGAGAATGGAAATTTAACAGTTAGTGGTATGTACTTCCCCTTCACTCAGGTCAGAGCACTTTCAAAGGTTCTGTTTTTGAAGCTGTCGTCTTTGTTCTAGGAAAAGTGAGGCTTTCAGAGGACACAGAGTTTCCTTCACTGAGTCAACACATAATGTCAGCCAATGACATTGAGACTGACCCCAAACAGAAGCTGAAGGCTCCAGACATCTATAAAGAGCTAAGGCTGCGGGGCTATGACTATAAAAAGACTTTCCAAGGCATTTTGGAGTCAAACATTCCAGGTAGATATCATGACTTAAAGATATACAAAGTACTGCTGTAACTACATCGGAAACACCTCACCACCTTCTATTGTTTTCAGGCAGTTATTTTTACCAGAATATTTTCCGTTAGCTCAATGCCACAGATTTGAGAGAGTTAATTCTTCTGCATTATTTACATATTCATGCATTTATAAAATTTCAGACAGTAAGGAAAAAATATATGCTTTTTCACACTATGACACTTGTGGACTATGATTATTTAGCTTGAACAATTTAAATCTTAATATTTATCTAAAGTGCATTATTAAACAAGTAACATATATTAAATGTAGGTTCAGTATATCACTGTGAAGTCACTGCTCAGAACAAGTCCTGTAGCTAAAGAGTGGTGTGTATCTTAGATCATGGAGATTAATCTAATCTCTCTTATGCCTGAATCTCTGCATTGTGGGAATGTGAATAAATAATAAGGAAACACAGTTGGAGCAGAGTTAGTTAAGTGTCCACTTAACTAAGGAGACTGCTGTAACAATGTAATGAACATTTCTGACCTTCTGTGGCTGTCAGGGGACAGGGGAGCGCTGCAGTGGACTGGGAACTGGGTGGTCTTCCTGGACACCATGTTACAGATGATCGTGCTTGGTTTACCGGGACGTGGCCTGCGCCTCCCCACCAGGATCCGCTCTGTTCAAATCAACCCACAAGCCCATTTGGAGAAGCTGTGGCAGTATGCTGATGATAAACAAGGTTAGCTCACTGTCTGTGCACAGTTTAATAATGACGATCATTTAATATAGAATATTTGTATTCTTATTTTAATGCTTGAGGCCCGTCATTAAACAGTACATCTCTGTCTCACAGCTGTAGGCATCAGTGTAGATCACTGTGTGGATGTGATCGTTGCTGGAGGAGTTCAGATGAGTGGACTTCATGCTACTGTGGCCCCTCGCCGACAGCAGCAGCAGAGCCCTCCTACTCTGGAGGATTTCTGCTTTGTTCCTTACATGAAAACTGAGTGCCTGAAAGAGAGCCGGCACTTGTCAGACCAAATGAATCTCTGCAAAGGTACAAAGCTGAAAACCTTTAATGCTCGATCCTTTTGTCACACATAGAATGATCATCAAGATCTATATCTGTTCAGGATTGATCCATAAACTGCACTTGAAGCTGAAGCCACATGGTGTGGCCCTGAGTGTCCCGGGAGTAGAGAGTGTGTCTGTCAGCCCTTTGCTCGACCCTGTGCCCTCTGAAGCTGGTCTGCCCCGGCTTCTCTCTCTGCTGTGTGCGCTGGAGCTAAATGGAAACTTGGAGTCTGAGATGCAGCAGTTGGTGGAGAAGGAGAGGTCGTGTCTGCTCCAAGACTCGTTGATCCAGGGCCTTCTGAGAGATGCTGCTTTCAGGCACTGCTTGGACACAGCTTTAGAGAACAGCAAGCCCGGCAAACTCAGGGTGATTGAAGTGAGTGACCTCAATCATGGTAATGCCCAAGAAAACTGACATATTTCTCTATTTTAATGCAATGTCCTGGTCTGGTCCTGTGTTTAGGCTTTCTCTGAAGAGGGACAACTTTTCCCCCATGTTTTATCTCTCCTCAACATTGAGCCCATGTTGCAAGTGGAATACACTGCTACTGCGATGCGCCCTGAGCTCCTGAGCCCTTTCGCAGAGAAGCTGGAGGAGATGGGGGTGGGCTCCGCACAGTGGGACCCTTGGACAGGTCCTGCTCCTGGGGCCACAGCAGGATCTGCTGACTTGCTGCTGTGTAACCACTGGGGCCTTTTGCAGAGTGAACCAGAGAAGCTTGTATCAAACCTCGCTTCTGGGACCAGAGTGGGGGGGTTTGTGCTGCTGCATGTGCTCCTGCAGGGGAGCACTCTGGGGGAAACCCTGGCCTTTCTCTGTAGGACCTCCAGCAGTGGAACAGGGGCCCAGCGTGGGATTGTTTCACTGGTAAGTGTCTTTCAGGTTTTCAGTGTCATGGACATAACCTTCCATGGAAATCATGGAAGGTTATGTATGTCTTTGTGTAACATTGTGTGATCAACTCATATCAATATATTTTGATATTTAAGTTGCATGATATATTTATATCTGTGACTGGTTTTCTTCAGGCTGAGTGGGAGAGGTGTTTACTGGGGGCCTCTCTGGATGTGGTTAGTGTCTGGACGTCATGTCACGGTTCTGCATTGCTCCTTTGTCGTCGCAGCGTCTCTGCTCCGGAGCCTGCACTTCTGTCTGTCGATGACACGTCCTACACCTGGGTGGAGACCCTCAAAGTATGTTTCTTCTACTGAGACCCATGTCCTGTGTACAGGGGTCACACAGTTATCTGACCAAAGTCCTTTCTCCTCAGTCTCTGCTTTCTGAGCCTTCAAACTGCCCTGTTTGGCTGACGGCCTCTCAGCCTCACTGTGGCGTGGTGGGTCTGGTCAACTGCTTACGTCAGGAACCCGGAGGTGATCGGATCCGGTATGTTAACCTCCTGGACCTGACTGTACATGAGACATTCTCACATCTTAGACCCTATACAGACCAACAACATGTTTTTGAAATGAAACAAACAAGATGGACTTTAAACTGCAATGTGTCAGCTTTAACTTGAGGATATTAACAGTTCAGGAATGATGTGAGGTCTATGCTGTAATTGGAAAAACAGCTGTATTTGTTATTATTCCTACACTGTTGTGTTGATACCCTTTAAGGCACTCTGCAATGTGTGTTATTCCAAAAAAATCCTAAAACATGAGAATAGTGTCCATGGACCAGTACTTATGGAACTGACTGTGTTCTAGACAAAGCCAAATCATTTTATTTGCTATTTTATAGCTGTGCTTTCGTGTCCAATCTGGACGAATCATCGCTGATACCGAGCCTTGTTCAGTCTGACAAAGTCATGCAGTCACTGCTGCGTAAAGACCTCGTGATGAATGTGTGGAGAGACGGCGAGTGGGGGGCCTTCCGACATCAGCTCCTCACTGACGGTATTGATCTGAGCAAACTGTGGTTAATGTCTGTGGTCAAAGTGACTGATGTCTTTCTTTAGTTCTGAGAGTGGAGGACACACAACAAGCGTATGTGAACGTTTTAACTCGAGGGGACTTGTCTTCTCTGCGCTGGATCGCTTCTCCTCTGAAGCACTTTACGTCCAAAAACCCAAACTCAATGTTGTGCAGCGTCTCCTACAGCTCTCTAAATTTCAGAGACATCATGTTAGCCACAGGGAAACTGCCCCCTGACGCCATTCCAGGTACTTTTGACTGTTATCTCAGTCTATTTATTTAAAGGTAGAATACTTAGAAGGAAGGTCACCTTTAACCTCTCCATGTGCAGGCGATGTAGCCCTTCAGCATTGTCTGCTGGGGATGGAGTTCTCGGGTCGAGACCAAAGTGAGCAGAGAGTTATGGGTCTGCTCCCAGCAAACGGCCTGGCAACATGTGTGAGTGCAGACAAGAGGTTCCTCTGGACTGTTCCCTCAGACTGGTGAGTTATTAATCTACAGTATATGAAAACAACACTTTCTGTAATGATTACTTTTGTCTGTATTTGAAGTATACATTACATTTATCTAATTCTACCGGTTCCTCCTGGTAGGACCCTGGAGCAGGCGGCGTCTGTGCCTGTGGTGTATGCCACTGCTTACTACTCCCTGCTGGTGCGCGGCAGACTGCGGCCTGGAGAGAGTGTTCTGATCCACTCCGGCTCCGGGGGAGTGGGACAAGCCGCCATCGCCATCGCACTGAGCCAGAAATGCAAAGTCTTCACCACAGTTGGTAAGAATGTGTCTTTGTCAGAGGAACTCACACTTTGTCCATCCAAGATCTGCCTTTTTAGATGTATGTGGATGTGTAATGAGTTGACTGTATTTGTACAGTACTGTGGGTCGTTCAGAGGGTTGAGTCTTGCTTGTTGTTTTCAGGCTCAGCAGAGAAGCGAGCGTACTTACAGCAGAGGTTTCCACAACTCACTGAGGAATGTTTTGCCAACTCCAGAGATGCCTCGTTCGAGCAGCACGTGCTTCTCCACACAAAGGGCAAAGGTGAGGGATCAGTTTGGCCTGGTGCGCCTCACAGCTGATCCTGCTGAAACAGGAAACACTGAAACACTGTTGTGCGTCTCAGGAGTGAACGTGGTGCTGAACTCGCTGGCGGAGGAGAAGCTTCAGGCCAGTGTGCGCTGCCTCGCTCGCCACGGCCGCTTCCTCGAGATCGGGAAATACGACCTGTCCAACAACTCCCCTTTAGGTTCGTACTACAGACAGAAGTGGACTAAACAGACACAGGAACTGGAAAGAGGAGAGAGACACGTCCCAAAACATAAACACACATTAACACAGGTTATTTTATTTTAACTTGTGGTAAATGAAATAGTAATTTCTGTCTGATAATGTTGGTAATGTATCCATCTACTTTATTTTACTGTTTTACTCCAATCTGCTCAGGGACTACAGCTGTAAATTAGCACTGCTGCTACAACCGGGTACAATGCATCTCTCCTTCTGGCTCATGTTTATTGTACACTGTCTCTGTAAAAAAAAAAAACATACCATACCAAACCAGAATCAACAGTTAAAAACACCATATACCATAGAGAAGAAGGTCCTTTATTCGTCCCCCAATGGGGAAATTTCAGTTTGATGCATACACATACACATACACATACACATACACATACACATACACATACACATACACATATACACATACACATACACATCAAGGCAAGCAGCGAGCATCACTTTCGCGCTGCTTAAGGCAAAGTGGGTTAAGTGTCTTGCCTAAGGACACAACGACAGCAGTGGGAGTCGGTGGGAAGGTCTTGTGGTGGACTCGAACCCACGACCCTTGGGCTCAAAGGCCAATGCTCTACCAACTGAGCCACTGTCACCCTCATACCATAGCATAGCATACCATACCATACCATACCATAGCATACCATAGCATACCATAGCATACCATAGCATACCATAGCATACCATACCATAGCATACCATAGCATACCATAGCATACCATAGCATACCATAGCATACCATAGCATACCATAGCATACCATAGCATACCATACCATACCATACCATAGCATACCATAGCATACCATAGCATACCATACCATACCATACCATTTGAGTTATTGTGTGTAACAGGAGTGGATGATTGTGTTTCAGGAATGGCCGTCTTCCTGAAGAACGTGTCCTTCCACGGTATTTTACTGGACGCTCTGTTTGAGGAGGACAACCCTGAGTGGGAGGAGGTGTCGCAGCTGCTGCAGGAGGGGATTCTGGGAGGTGTAGTCAAACCTCTGAAAACCACAGTCTTTGAAAAGGAGCAAGTGGAGCAGGCCTTCAGGTTCATGGCGCAGGGAAAGCACATCGGGAAAGTTCTGCTCAAGGTAAAGTCGCTCAAGAATAACATGAACCAAAATAGAGGAGATTCATGGAGTCTTTAATTTAAGAAAAGAAAGAGTGAGATTCATGGAGTCTTTAATATTACTTTTATGTGTGTCCAGATTCGTGAGGACCAGGATTCCTCCGTCAGCTCCCCGTTGACTCTTCCAGCCATCTGCCGGACCTTCTGCCCTCCTTCTCTGTCGTACATCATCACTGGGGGCCTGGGGGGCTTTGGACTAGAACTCGCTCAGTGGCTCCTGGAAAGAGGGGCCTGCAAAATAGTGCTGACTTCAAGATCAGGCGTTCGCAACGGTAAAACCACACTGACTTAAAGGACAATTACCATAATGATATGTGTTACAAAGACTACAGATGCTGACAGTGTGTGTCTGACCTGAGAGCAGGGTACCAGCTGAAGCGGGTCCAGGAGTGGAGGTCTCGGGGGATGGAGGTTCTGGTCTCGACGTGTGACGTGTCCACGATCAAAGGAACAGAGCAGCTCATCAGTGAGGCGCGAGCTCTGGGACCTGTGGGCGGGATCTTCCACCTCGCCATGGTAATGTTATTCATATGCAAAATACTTTTTATCTTTCAAGTATCTCAGCTCTATATTTATAAATATGTTTTATATCATTGTGATGATTCTGTCATGATGAAACACCCTTTGCCTCTTAGTGAAATTATTGTTGCGACAAAATCCAACACTGTGCCAGACATTCTAAAACAAGCGAGTGATTTTACGTCTCCAAACTGGGGGTGTACTTTGCACATTTTTGCATTATGTAAAAGTTAACATTATTAACATAATGTGTTTACATGACAATGTTTCCACCCTGGAAGATATGATTCTGAATGTCACTACATTTATGATTGGTCAGGTTCTCAAAGACGGCATGTTGGAGAATCTTACTCCTCAACATTTCCAGGAGGTGAACAAACCTAAGTATGATGGAACTTTGAACCTGGACAGGTATGTTTCTGTGAAGACCTTTTATTATGAAACACAGGTCTGTGCTGAACGTTCTCCTGTTTCAGAGTCACACGGAACATCTGTCCAGAGCTGAGGCACTTTGTGGTCTTCTCGTCTGTGAGCTGTGGCCGAGGGAACGCAGGGCAGAGTAACTATGGTTATGCCAACTCCTCCATGGAGCGTGTGTGTGAGAAGCGGCAGAGAGACGGTCTGCCCGGCCTCGCCGTGCAGTGGGGCGCCATCGGGGATGTGGGCGTGGTCCTGGAGACGATGGGAGACAACGACACAGTGATTGGAGGCACATTGCCTCAGAGAATTAGCTCCTGTTTAGAAGTGCTGGACCTGTTCCTGTGTCTCGGAAAACCTGTGATGTCCAGCTTTGTGCTGGCGGAGCGTGTGGTGGTCAAAGGCAAATCTGGCGGTCAGGCCGACCTGGTGGACGCCGTGGCTAACATCCTGGGTATGACATCATTCCTCCACATGTTACATCAGAGAGGTTTCATACAGTAGTAACCACTGTCATGTTTTAGGCGTGCGTGATGTAAACAGCCTAAATGCAGAGGCCACTTTGGCCGACCTGGGTCTGGATTCACTGATGGGCGTTGAGGTTCGTCAGACTCTGGAGCGAGATTATGATCTCGTCATGACCATGAGGGACATCCGGCTGCTGACGATCAACAAACTGCGTGAGCTAGCTTCCGGCAGCGGGTCCACAGCCAAAGGTTTGTACAAAGGTGTTGTTTTAAACACTCTCTGCCTGTTCATGTCTATGTTTTAATTTACTATTATTATTTTTATTATAATTCGATGTCTTCCATGTTTCAGATGTGTCGGACTCGTCAAAGGGAGGACTTGCCTCAGTGTTGGGCTCTGACATCAGCAGCCTCCTGATGGACCCTCAGGGGCCCACACTGACTGCAGTAAACTCGGTGCAGAATCAGGAGCGGCCGCTGTTCCTGGTGCATCCCATTGAGGGCACGGTGTCGGTCTTTAAGGCCTTGGCCTCCGAGCTGCGGATGCCCTGCTACGGCCTGCAGTGCACCTTGGGTACAGTGTTTCGTTATATTCATGGTGTTAGCCTTTAATGTTCATGTACTTATGGTTTGCTTCATGATTTGTGTTTCTTCAGCTGCCCCCATGGAAAACATCCAGTCCCTGGCCGCCTACTACCTGTCCTGTGTGAAGCAGGTGCAGCCAGACGGACCGTACAGACTCGCTGGATACTCGTTTGGAGCCTGTGTGGCTTTTGAAATGTGTTGTCAGCTACAAACACAGGGCGCCACGGTGGAGTCTCTCTTCTTGTTGGACGGATCACACTCCTATGTAGCAGCATATACTCAGGTTCAGACAAAACTAATGTCCACAAAACATTCCTGAATGTAGAAGGACAATAATAAACTTTGTCTGCTTGTGTTCCTCAGAGCTACAGAGCCAAACTCACCCCAGACAAAGAGTCGGAGGCAGAGACTGAGGCTCTGTGTGCCTTCATTCAGCAGTTCACGAGGATGGAATACAACAAGGTATTTTCAGCTCAAATCTTAGTTCTAACATTAGAATGAACACTTCTTAGTTCTAACATCTTTTTACTTACAGTTGGTGGAGGCTCTCCTGCCGCTCTCAGACCTGAACGCCCGAGTGACCACCGCCGTGAACCTCATCACCTCCACTCACAAGGACCTGAGCCCAACGTCTGTGTCCTTCGGCGCCACCGCGTTCTACAGTAAACTAAAGGCTGCTGAAAGTTACGCACCCACCTCAAAGTATGGAGGCCGGACGGTGTTACTGCGAGCCGGGACCAGCAGCCACTACGAGCAGAGTCTGGGAGAGGACTACAAGCTCCATGAGGTGAGGACTCTTTGAAGTCATTATTCCGTCTGAATCCTGAATATAAAGTAACATTAGCGCTGTGACAAAAAAAATGGTTTTGTGATAAATCTTGACATTTTCCCTCACAGACGATTATATTTATGCTAAAAATAAACAAAAATAAACAAATCTTTGAGTGAACATTTTATAAGCAATAATGATAATGATTCTTACTTTTTGCACAATTGGAATGTATAGAACACAATTCTTG
>JAPMNZ010964699.1:0-11001 GCA_029875035.1 Pomatoschistus microps | reverse complement strand
TCTTCTGCACTTTGAGCCTTAATCATACTTTTTTTCTCTCATTTACGCATTAAAGGGATTGGCATTTCCAACTGGACACATCATCTTTTTCTATATTTTGTTTTTAGTTATTTTTCTTCTGAACTTAAAGACAGGCGTCGTTTCCAACGCCAAAGTGCAATCACACAAGTATATCTTTTTAACCATGTTACTGCATTGTTCCCTCATCAGCTGTGAAGTTGTTTCTAGATCCACTCACACAAATATCAGGAACTTCTGCCACAAACATGTAACTCCACTCCAGCCCGCAAGACCATTTTCAGTGACCCCTGAAATGATTTTCAATTATCATATCATCATCACAGTAACTTGCAGCATTGATGTTAATGAAATACTATGGCATGTTGTACTTCATTTTTAACTCTTCTTCTAAAATGTTAACCAAGTGTAATTAGAAGTTATAGTTACTTAAATTATCTTATATATTTAACTATCAATCTTCCAATACATCTCATTCTTGATATTTGGCCCAAAAATTATCTATACTCATGTCAAATACAAAACATTTTTCAAAAGCAAATACATGTTGTAAAAAAACAAAAAACAACTGGCCCCAACTAGCTCTTAGTTTTTTGGTCCCTGACCAAAATGAGTTTGACACCCCTGGTCTCTTGTCTCTTGTCCTGTAACATTGAACCAGTGTGACATCACCCTCAGAACGGTTAAAAAAAGGTATTATTTTCTTTTAAAGTTTAACAAATTGTTCATTTTCATATTTAACTTGAATAAGCTGTTCAAGTCAGTCATATAATAGTAGTTTTTTCTACGTCATGTGACAGAAACCTAAATGACAGAATAAACAGAAGCCACTATCTGCATGGTGTGAGTGTGACAGGATGATTTATGGCTTTAGCGACATATTCATTTTATCA
This sequence comes from Pomatoschistus microps, assembly GCA_029875035.1. Classification (NCBI taxonomy): domain Eukaryota; kingdom Metazoa; phylum Chordata; class Actinopteri; order Gobiiformes; family Gobiidae; genus Pomatoschistus; species Pomatoschistus microps. Next base: position 10,090 of record JAPMNZ010964699.1, on the reverse strand, counting down.
GTGGGAGGTCAACAAGGTATGGACGAGGTTATAAACTCTCCCAGATTGCTTCCCAGAATGAATGTTGATGGCTGGTTTTATCAGAGTAACAGAGACTATTGAATGGCGATGTATTACAGTGTGTTTCCCCCTAAACCTCCAGGCTCCAAGGCCATAGATTACTCCAACGGCCTGTTTGATTGCCAGTCGCCCACAACTCCGTTCCTGGGAGGCCTCCGGGTGCTGCACCTCCTGGAGGACTTGCGGGGCGCGCTGGAGCTCATGGACAATGAGGAGCGAGACAACCTGCGTTGCCAGATCCCAGACTCTACCGCAGAGGGGCTGGCTGATTGGCTGCACGGCACTATGGTACAACACTTTAGAAGTATCTAAAGTCTACAGTCGCATGGGATTCTCGACATTTTGAGTTCTGACTCCTCCGATACTGTGTGGAGTGGTCAGTTACTATTACTGTTATTGTTATACTTAATACACAAAATATTTAGATCTTGAATATTAAAAATAATAATCAGTTTTCAAGAACTCAACAGATGGCCCAGTTTGAGAAACACTTGTGCTTTCGCTCTATAAGAATATAATTCATAAATGGCTCTTGCAGAAAATGTTCCATCTTAAACTTGACTTATGTCTGGCCTTGTGTTTTTCTTTCCCCTGTGATTCCCTCCCACTCCCCTCTATTATTACAATATCGGAGGGAAACTGTTTCTTTTTAGCCAGTTTTCATGCAACGTTCACATGAGAGCGGACCCCTTGCTTTCCCATTTCACTTCATTGATAATTTTTTGTAATAATAACTATACCATTTGTCCTGATACATAAAAAGGCTTTTATTTGGAGAAGATTTGTAACTCCCATTAAGAACAGGCACTCACAGCCATATAATTATCTTTTCTTTTGCCGTTATCTAAAGAACAATATACATGATCTGTGGTCAATTTTCTTTACTTTTCTTTAGTCCTTTGTGTGAAGTTGTGCATCACAAAACAGTTGTACACCTCCTCGCCCACAGCTCACAGACACATCTCTGCTGCAGGTGACAAGTGTGGTAAGCCTGAGTACAGGGGCCGACATCACCATCAAATCAATCACCAACATATACACATTTAAATACTGATCCATACACTTTTTACATAAAGTAGTATCATTTAATCCGGCTCTAATTTTCCTTTTTTAGCTCGAAGAACATATTTCACTTCATCAACGCTTCTGTTTCTTCTCCACCTCATTTATTTCAGAGCAATGGCCACAGCTCCGAGGCAGCGCACCAGGAGCGTCTGTCACGTCTGGAGAGTGACAAAGAGTGCCTCATTCTGCAGGTTGGCTCCGACTACTCCTACTTTTCCTTTTTAACGATTTTAGTTTGCAGAGGCTAATCCATTGTTTATTAACCACTGCGAAAAATAAAAGTTCTCGCAAGAAACAAAAAGCACAGTTTGAAACAATAAGGCAGCGGCAGTGTAATTTGTGTGCTAGATAAGAACAGCAGGCTACCCCGAAGACATTATCAAAAAGATCGTAAAAAAAACAACTGCAGGACATTTTGTGATTGTTCAAAATTTGCCTCTATGTCCTTGAACATCGATAAGTGTCTGAATGAAACAGAGCCATCTTAAAACACAGTCCGGTACACACAAAACGGCCCCACAATAACACAAGTACACACACTCAGCACACACACACACACACACTCGGCACACACACACACACACACTCAGCACACACACACACACACACACACACACACACACTCAGCACACACAGGCTGGAAGGATGTGTTTGCCAGATGAGCCATTAGAGAAATAAATAAATAAATGTTTTTGAATGTGTTCTGCTGATGTCTTCCCAGGTGAGCGTTTTAACAGACCAAGTTGAAGTGCAAGGAGAAAAGATTCGAGATTTGGATTCTTGCCTCGAACAACACCGTGTGAAGCTAAATGCAACTGAGGAGCGGCTGCAGCAGGTGAATAAAAACAATATGATCAAAATAATAATACCTGCAAAAAGGATGTATTCAATCTCTCTGTGGAGCGGGACCCCAAAGCAATACATGTGTAACAAATGAGTACAACATTAAACTTTTTTTCTTTTCACACAAAAACATTACATAAAAGAATAGATAAAATAAGTCAAATTAAAAGTCCTTTTATATGTCAGGATAATTATTTGTTTTCTTGTTTTTCCTTCCTATTCAATTTTGATACTTTTGTTTTTGCATGTCAGTTCATTTTCTGGTAGTTGCAAGTCATACATTTGGTGATGTCATTTGTAGTGCTCCCTCGCTGTAAAGTGCTTCTTCTTTTGAGGCCTTGGTGTTTGGCAGATTTGTGTGTGTAATTTTGCACATTTTCAGATTCAGGCTTCTTTGTTTATCTCACCAGGGGCAATTTGTTTGAGCAGCATAAGGCACAAAAACATAAAAACACAGGAAATGTCAGATGGTAACATAAGTAATAAGTTATGAAGTGGAGCCCCAGACAAACATGATACAGCAATAAAAGCTCAGACACCAAAGTCTACATCAGACTGTTTTTACTGTGTACTTAAGCACGTATACTCCAAATATGTTTGACCGTTTCAGTGGGACAAAAAAGTATTTAGTCAGCCACCAATTGTGAAAGTTCTCCCACTTAAAAAGATGAGGGAGGCCTATAATATTACCTCAACTATGAGAGACAGAATGAGAAAAAAAATGGTGAAAATCACATTTTTAAAGAATGTATTTAAAAACGATGATAGACCTGCACCAGGCTGGGAAGACTGAATCTGCAATAGGTAAGCAGCTTGGTGTGAATAAATCAACTGTGGGAGCATTTATTATAAAATGGAAGACATTCCCCACTGGACGGGAGAATGTCATATGGTCTGATGAAATCAAAATATAACTTTTTGGTAAAAACTCAACTGGTCGTGTTTGGAGGAGAAAGAATGCTGAGTTGCATCCAAAGAACACCATACCTACTGTGAAGCATGGGGGTGGAAGCATCATGCTTAGGGGCTGTTTTTCTGCAAAGGGACCAGGACAACTGATCCGTGCAAAGGAAAGAAGGAATGGGGCCATGTATCGTGAGATTTTTAATGAAAAATCAGCAAGGGTATTGAAGATGAAACGTGGCTGGGTCTTTTAGCATAACAACGATCCCAAACACACCGCCCGGGCAATGAAGGAGAGGCTTTGTAAGAAGCTGTGACAAAGCAGGTCTCTTTGTCCCTTTTAATGCCACATTTTGTAAATGCATTTCATACCTGGATAGAGGGTGTGTCCTTGTCAGCCATTTTGTAATCTGTGGGCGGAGCCTCCCCATGTTAAAAGCTCACAGGTGAACTTCATCAAGGGACACACACCCAAGGGACAGGACTGTTTGCAGCTCTTTTGGAAATAAATATTTGATTTATACCTTTTCAATGCGAGTTCTGCCGTCTCATTTTGACACTCGGGCCAGCTTCCCCACAGAAGCATTTCAAGGTCCTGGAGTGGCCTAGCCAGTCTCCAGATCTCAACCCCATACACAATCTTTGGAGGGAGTTGAAAGTCTGTGTCTGCTCTAGAGGAGATCTGCATGGAGGAATGGGCCAAAATACCAGCAACAGTTTTTAAAAACCTTGTGAAGAACCTTTTAAAGACAGAAAACATTTGAGCTGTCATTGCTAACAAAGGGTATATTACAAAGTGTNAAATGATTTTTTCCTCCATTTTCAACCATTATTTGAAAATAATTTCAAATAATGTGATTTTTCTGGATATTTTTCTCATTCTGTCTCTTATAGTTGAGGTATACCTACGATGAAAATTACAGGCCTCCCTCATTTTTTCAAGTGGGAGAACTTTCACAATTGGTGGCTGACTAAATACTTGTTTGCCCCACTGTACCTTTTATTTGTATGCATGCCTGTAATACAACCGCAGAGCCCCCAGTCCTGCTCCTTTCCGTCAGCGCAGTGTTCTCTGCAGCTGTATTTTTACATGTATACACACATAAATAAGTAATGTTACAGTAATGACTGCTGGGCTGCTTTTGGTTATCGCTTGTGTACAAGTCTCTCCCTGGCCTCGCACCCACATACTTATGCAACATGTTGGTGCCAACATGTTAGAGCCGGCTCTGACTCTGAGGAGCACAGGGACTGGCCTCCTGCTGGTGCAAATAAAATTAATCTGAATCTGTTATAATTTAATTTAATTATTGATATTCTCTCACCGACTGAGCAGCCATCCTCTTGTGGACTCACCACCTGCAGGAGGATCAGTGAGGGGCTTGTGCTCTGTGAATTGCGTGCAGCTCTGACTGCCACCCCCGACCCAGAAATGGATTAAGGGGAAGAAAATGGATGGATGGATAGTGATATGGACGTTACTTTAATTATGTTTTTTGAAGAATCTGCTGTTACCTAGAGCAAAGTGTATATATGCTGCTAAACACATAATCAGGTCCCCTAACCAGTAAAGGGACTGGAGTTGGGACTAGACATGAGGAGGCAGCATTCCAAACATATGCACCAATTCACCAGTGTGAGACAGACCCTAGCTATATTCCAGTTTAGGCTGAAAACTAGCTGTGCCTATGTCTGATGATCAGCAGGCAGCAGATCATCAGGTGTTGTTCTATATTTTTAAGATTAGATAAGATACACTTTATTGTCCAAATAAAAAGGTATATTACAGGAAAAAACATTGACAGAAGTGCAGTAGTGCTTGGAAGTCTCTGGTCAAATTCCGAATCAAAATAAATCATAAGTCCTGGATAAAAAATTGAAATAGTTCATATAGTTTCAGAATGTATTCCTTATTAGCTATGTTTAATTTCTTTATGTGAAAATGTTGGGTTGTGTTCTATACATACTCTGTTATAGAAATACATTTTGATGATCAGTCTTTGAGGATCCCGGTGTGATATAATGTAGCTTTAATTAAGTTTGATCTGCTTTTATCTTTCCTCCAGGAGCTTTTGAACAGGTCGGCGTTGGAGACTCAGAAGCTGGAGCTGTTGACAGAAGTGTCCAGTCTGAAGCTGAAGCTCTCTGCGTTGGAGCGCGATCAAAGAGACACCCAGGTGACAGGAAATGGCAGATACTCAAGTACCACCGTGACATCGGCCGCTCGCAACTGCGCCTCCAGACTCTGGCAGCCTTCCTGTCATTGTTATGAAGACACAAAGGTTCACTGGAGTTTGCCCGATGGTCCCAGTCATGCGTAGTGGGCTGAACTTCCATCAGAGGTTACGGGACACTCACAACTCTCAGCAGCTGTTTCCTGCCAGAGCTCCCCCAACTCCCTCAACTCCCACTCACCCATCGCATACCTTCTCTGTGTCCATGCTCTTTCCACAAGCAGTAATATTAGAGAATGCACCGTGAAATATGTATTTTTCAACGTATTCTGAATTTGAAGTCTTCTCGTTACTGTATTCCAAGGTGGTTTTACTGCAAATGGCAAATATAGTGAATCTGAATATGTTTTGATTTGATTAGTGATGTGGTCGTTACTGTAATTAATTTAGCCGATATAGGACTTTTCAGTGCCTGGGATCTACTTCCCCCCATTTTAAATTTTTTTTATAATTTCAGAATTTCGGAATCTATTTGCCATTTGCACAAAAAATACATTGAAATACAAACAGGAGACACCGGGGACACCAAAAATATTTCTATTATTTTGGTCCTGAAGAGCACCCAATGCATGTATTTTTTTTATATATTGTGACCACTTCTAGACGCCTTTTTATGATAAAATATTCAGACCATAGTTAATATGCACTGACAAAAAACTTGTGACAGTTTTTGTTTCATGTGGATTGACCCAGGATTTACAGACACATTTCCCATAAACTAAAACTAAAAGTCTGAATGTTGACACCATAGTTACCGGGACTATAGGCTCTTTGAAATGTTGTGATGTCAATGAATGCAACCAATTCTTAGTGAGTTGAATACCTCTAAAGCTTAAATGTGATCCATATCTTCTTTGCCTCAGGACTTATTCCAGGAAGTATCCGACCTACGATTCAAGATGACTGAGACGGAGAATGAAAGACTTATGTGTGAGAAGAAACTCAGAGCTACACAAGTGAGTGTCAATTCTTTTACTGAGGTCGAAATGTTCCTGAGCTCTTTAGTCCCCTCACTGTGTAACGATTTTCTTCTATTCATTCTCGTGGACCTCTTTATCCCTCCCGGTTTTTAGTATGTCCTCAAACTGCAACAGAGTCCTCAAACATGACCATGAAGATGATTGATGATTGATATGAGTTCTCTCCTGTACTTCTTTATTGCTCCTTGAGGCAGACTGTCAGACTACAGCCAAACGTCCACCACTCACAGTTATCATATACTGTGCGTTTGAGCAGTGGAAAAAAACGTTATATTGTGTGAACAGTGAAGCAAAGGAAAGAAAAGAAAAAAATGTATGTTCTTTTCTTTTCATTATAGTGTATATACAGTATGTAATATCTAAAGAGTGCTTGCATCGTCCTTGCAATTCCTTCACAGTTCAACTCAGCACTCCAGAGTAGACACATCTTCAGTTGTATGCACAGATAAACAGAACTAGGTTTAGTTTAGCCTTTCCCAAAATTTCAAGAGGACTTTAACTGCATGAGGCTGAAATCCACTATGTTTAGTCCTGACTCTGAGTGCTCACCAGCAGGAGGCCAGTCCCTGTTCTCCTGATAGATCATTTGGTGATATCATGTTGGGTAGATATAATGATCTATAGATGCAGACAGACAGACATTGACTTTAATAATGAATAGTAAAATCTGCATTAAACCTATAACCTGTTATTAACCCCCCTTGTGAGTGAGTGAATGGATGGTGTTGGTTGGAAAAAATATTTGATTTCTGAACATTGTAAAGCGCTTTGGGTGACCTCGGTCTGTATAAACATTACCTACTTACTTAGCAGGGATAAAAAGTCCACAGCTTGTTATGAAGTACTTTGCAAGGCCATAAAAGGCTGCTCTTAAATAAAAAAGAAGCATCTTTTGCTTGTTCACAATCAGCGTTAGAAAGACAAGATGATGGAGCTTTATTCCTCTAACTTTTTCCCAACAATAGACGGCCTTCCTCTAAGTTGAAAGGATTGATGGTCACAAACAGGAAAGACACAAGATTTCACATTTCAGTTTGAAACGCCCTCTATGTAATTAGAAATGGCAGTTTACAGAACACGTGAAGGTCAAACTTAGAAATAACACATGAGAGAGAGCAGCTTGTAGGATTGTTTATATATAAAAAAAAGTCTGAACCCTTGTACGAACCTTCCGAGTTAATCTGGACTCTTCAATTATGAAAAGATGAATGTATTTATTATTGTGGATGTTTATGAGAATGTCTGATCTGTAACTGTGTAAGTGCATGCCCTTTGGAGCTCATTAGTCTTTCCATTGCTTCTCTTTCACAACAATAATCCTCTTAATCAACAAATTCAGCAAATTCGCCTACACATCGACCATGATGAGGCCGACTTTGTGTGCGCAAAATTGGAAGATGCTCTATCGAGCCCAGAGATTACTTCCTGAGACGCTTGCAGCTATTTGGACTGTACAAAAAAATGGCTATTTACTACTGCTCTATCTTTGAATACTGTCTGAGATCCTGCAGTCTGGTTTGTTCTCTCAGTGAAGGACGAATCCAAAATCCAGAGACTTGTATGAACGACAACAAAGATCATTGGAGCTGAAGTTTCCTCCCTAAAGCTGATGAGCAGACGACACACTCTCTGGCTCAAAATAAAATGTCAGTGACCCCGAACACACCCTGCGTGGGGATTACTACACTCTTTAAGGCCACTTCAAAGAAGCTATACCCAATTATTTTTTACTAATTAGTTCATAAAAAGGCTTATTACTACATACAGGTTGTATTATCATAGCTATGGATCCTGTGCTTGCATGTGAGTCCTTAATAAAGTCTAAAAAAAAATATATATATATATTGTAATCAGTAATTTAATTGAAAACTTGACTCATTGATTCAGCTTGTGTATGAATTCAGGCCGTAAAAAGTACTGAGTAGAGGCTTGGCGGGACGCTCGCTCTCCTCCAATCACAGAACGAGCCTGCGTTCTCTAGCCTCTATAGCGCTGGTAAACACTAGGGCTATGACTTTCGAAATTCAATATTTGAATTTAATTTTTATTTGAATTTTTTTTTTTCATTTTTAATAAAATGAAAATTATATATTTTATATTTTGGAACGAATATTAGACAGTGCTTAATATTCGAAAGGTATTTAATGACTAAAAATTACTAAAATAGTTAGCTCTAAAAAAAAATCATCAGCGGTGAGTTACCTATTTATAGCTATACCAAACTTAAATCCATACTCAGATCCTCTTCAAATGTATCCTAAAATGTTTGTTTCATGTTTATGGTTACTTCCGGGTTTATCGCGATAGCTTTTTATCACATTAAAACAGTATTGTCATGAAAACGTTAACAGACCATTCTGAAAACCTCCGTGCATGTGTGTTAAGAATGTATATGTATAATGTATTCCCCGATTAACATTTAAAGGTGTTTATTGATTGATGTTTGTTTATTGAGCGTGGCTAGTTCCGCTAGCTTCTCTGCACAGACAGAAGTAGTGACAGGCGCTGAAAGCTCTTTGTACTTGCGTAGGGGAAATGAGAGACCTGTGAGCGAGTTCAGGGGTGTTGCTGAACATTCAAACTGAAAAAAACTTTGCAGAAACAGGTACAGCTCTTTTTAAAAAAACAAACATATAATTAATGATGAATAATAAGAAGAATTCTGCTGTCCAATTTGATTTTGGCACTTGGAAGATATGTAGTTATGCTTTATCTCATTTACTTCTGCAGTCTAGCTTTATTTTCAAGGTGACTTTGTCTGTACCCATGCGTAGACTCGTGTTGTAGTTAAAAAGAGAGAGACTTGGCACAAAAATATTCATAAAACTGCAGTGCTATTGCCACTCTTTTTGTTGTTGCACATAATTATATCCTGCAGACTATATTCTTAACCGGTGTGAGATCAATAAAGTCTATTTTGTCTTATCTTAAAAATCACATTTACACAAATCACAACAGATAAGTGAAGAAAAGAAAAGAAGGTAAAAGTGGACACATTTCATTCAAAGTGTTCTTATTAGAAATGTTAAATGCAAATGTGAAAAAAACCGAAATAGAGTGGTCTTCTTTCTGTTGCGCCAGGATGAAGTGCTGATGCTTCAGAGCCATTTGGACGAGCAGGAGTCGGAGCTGACGAGACTGAAGGACGGAGGGCGGCTGAGAGCAGACAGCTGCAGCAGAGGGGAGGGAGGAGAGAGAGGTCAGGAAACTACTTTTTCACTCACAACAACATACAAAAGGCTTCCTGTGGATTAGACACCAGACATTTCATCCAATAACAGCACATTTCCCCGAAGCCAAATTTAAGTCGGATTGTTCGTTTCTTTGTTTGTCTGACGTATAATATGTCAATGTCTCGGAACAAACCCTCGACTCCTTATCTGGGAAGCTCATACCGAACATCCAGTTTACACCTCCTACTGCTGCAGACATGATCCAGACGGCCGTGGAATGCTTTGGTCTGTGAGGACGTTCAAATGTGAGCTTGGGAACATACATACTGTACCTCAAATTGACGCAGTTATCTAATGCAAAATTAATAAAATATGATGAGATTGATATAGTTTATTGATCCCCCATGACCAGTAGCAGCAAAAACACATTCATCCATATTTCTTCATTATGTCTAAGATAGAGATTTTATATTTGTTTCTTTGATGCTAGAGTTAGAGATTTTGTTTTATTTTAATTAGTATAGTTATTGTTCACTTATGTTGTGCTGGGTGCTCCTCATTCCTACTGTTCTGTAACTTGTGATGCAACAATGAAATGTCCCGCTGTGGGATGAATACAGGAAATCTTAATCTTAATCTAAAAAAACCCCCCGAAAAAAACCAAATAAATAAATGCAAGAGTACACATGTTTGAGCCAAGATAACTATTGAAGCAAATATATAAATTCATCAGTTTTAATAAGTAAGTAAGTAATCTTTATCTATATACCGCCTTTCACAGACCAGAGTCACAAAGCGGTTTACAATTGTTATTTTTGGGCATTTGTCTCTC
>JAPMNZ010964697.1:0-13631 GCA_029875035.1 Pomatoschistus microps | reverse complement strand
GGCAAGGAAAATCTCACAAAAACCCAATGGGAAAAAAAGTGAGAAACCTTGGGGAGACCCACTTATTGAGAAAGGGATCCGCTCCTACACGGAGCAGGACTCAATCGCTCCCAGGCGGGTCGGGGCAGGGCAGTCCGCAGGTGTAGATGGAGAGGGCCGGTTCAAAGGTCCCGTTGTCGCGCTATGAAACAGACAATGGGACAACGGGTGAATAGCAATGGACACATTACAGTCAAAATATCAATAATGCAGACAGGTGCAGGACTGAAGCGCTCAAAGGCAGATCGGTCAGTCCGTAGGTGTTGATGGAGAGGGTCGGTTCAAAGGTCCTGTTAGATACAGACGGAACATTCTTTATGTCAGATATTGACTCTAGTGGTGCTTCACTAAAGTAGTGTGGTTGATACCATGGACAGCTCCATCAGCAACACATCCATCTGTACTACTTATTTGAAGGTGACTCACCAGGACATGATGATGCAGCTGTCTCCTGTCTCCAACTGGAACAAATCTGGAAACAAACTGAAGACATCTTTGATAATGATACAGGGACAGATAAAGCTGTCAGTGTGTGTTCCTCATGTGCTAATACACACAATGAGTGTATGATGACTTTAATACAAACTGCTATCTTGTGTGGTGATGTGTATGTGTCTTTCTTGGTGCTGTCAAAGCTGGAAATGCCTTGTCTCTGTTACGTGATCAGACAACTGTACATGTCTGGCCTTTGGCTGAGGAGTCTAAAGTCACAGCCTCCAAAGCCCTGTTGAAGGCTACACGTATTCACACAAGGACACATAGACTTAAGTCTTTGTCAAAAGTGGGGTTAAGTGTCTTGCCCAAGGACACAGTGGGAGTCGGTGGAGAAGCCCACAGGGACAGAATGTTGTAAAGTAGCGTTGACCTAATACTCTGCGTGCATCACATCAGCTTTGTTTGGTAAATATACATATACAAAAAAATATATATTTAAAATGAATAAAATAACTAAAATAACTCCACCTCCTCAGCTCAAGAGCAGTTGTGGCCAAACGTTCAATCTGTGGGCAGAACATACTGGCACCATCCATTATCTCACTAAAATGTATAGATATCATAGAACACCAACACCACTTGCTGTTTTACTTTCTGAACCACAGACCACACAGACACACGATCAGCGACTTGCTCTTACTGTGAAAGAGCAGGTTTTATTGTGAAAGGCTCTATCAGCTGATCTTTGTTGTTTGTAGCTGAGCCACGACAATCAAAGCCGCTGTCCACAGAGCAAAAGGAAAACTAGTGAGTATTTCTTCTGGAACAACAAACTAAATGTGACACAGCTCCACAAACAGCGGATCATAAACCTAACCATAACGTGGTGTTTCTTCGATAGTGCTCAGTAGCCTTCTTTTCTTTTAGTCGGACTGTTCTGGTAGTCTGTCGCGGTTTCCAGTAAACTACTGTCGAACCGATACTGAAACCTTCTTGAAGCCCCAAAATGGCGCCAACATTGGTAAGAAATATTCTTGGCCTTCATCAGTGCATTTTCTACCACCTTGAAAGCTACATTTGTATATGTTTGTATATTTTAATGTGTATTTTATTTTGAATGTTTTTTAATGCAGCTGAGAAATGTCCAAGATAATTCTGCTCATTCAATTCAGTTTCATGATTCTTGTTTTTCAGTTTGATGAAAAGATAAATCCTGGAGACCTAATAGAAATCTTTCGTGGCTCCTATCAACACTGGGCCATCTACATCGGTGATGGCCGTGTGGTTCATCTGGCTCCCCCCTGTGAGTTCTTCAGATATAAGTTTCACAATATCATTTTATCTTGTTATTCTTGTTGTGACACAAACTGTTTTTATTAGCCGAGATTGCAGGTGCAGGTGTAGACAGTATGATGTCTGTCTTGGCGGAGAAAGCCATTGTAAGGGAGGAGGAGCTGTGGGATGTTGTTGGAACAAACAAGTGGATCATTAACAACAGCCTGGATGAAAAATACAGCCCTCGCTCAGCTGAAGTGATTGTCCGGGATGCACGAAGGCAAGTGGGCAGAGAAACCTCATACTCTGTCTTCAGCGGCAACTGCGAGCACTTTGTCACTGGACTTCGCTATGGCCAGCCCGAGTCCAGACAGGTGAGTGACGTGTGTTTACACCATGAAGGACATGGGTGTGTACGTACAATTATATCGCAAACTAGTTCATCCAGACTCTTCACATCGCATTAAACTACTACTGTAGACACAGTTGCCTTGTGCTATTGGACTCTTCAACCACCAGACTCATAGTAGGCAATGTGGGTGAAGAGTCTTGCCTTTGGTGTCCCACTATGGCACCTGCTGTTAGGATCAGGCTTTTCAATGAAGGTAGCGCCGCTCAACGGTGGTGATAAACTTCTATTATAGCCACAGCTGCCCTGGGGCACACTGACAGAAGCGAGGCAACCAGGATGTACCATTGGCCCCTTCAACCACCTTCAATCATTCACAAACACACCTGACTCATTCTAGGCAATGTAGGTGTCTTGCCTAATGACACAACAGCAGTTTGGCAGATCCACTTTTTGCTTAGGTCCATCAATGTTTTTTTCCCTGGGAATGTTGGAACAATACGGCATGGTATTTAAGGGACCATATGTAATATGCACTTACTTACACTGCCTGTGATGTGACACGTATAGCTATAACTGATGCAATCCACCTGCTGGCGTTTAGCTAGAAACTTTAATAATTATGTATTACATATGACTACTTTTTGTATCTGTTTTCATTTAAAGAAATGTTTAGTGAGCCAGCTAAAGACCAGCTAAATGTCACTTAACTGGGAACCTAAACAAGAGATTCTGCTCTCTCATTATATCTTATTGAAAATTCTAGTGTACAAGAATACTTTGGCCATAATGTCCTTTGCATTTTGAAATAAGAATAACTTTTTGACCTATTATATCTGGGGACATATAAAAAACATGTTGATTTAATTCAACATATATTACATACAGCCTCTTTAAATTCTTCTAAATACACATTTATGCAAATGACTTAACTTAGCTAAGTTACAGGTCAGATCTGTTTAGATGAACTGAATCCCGGTTTTTGCAGTAAAACATTATAAATTATAAGCTGAGTGGGCAACAAGCAGGTTGTGGACAGTGGACACCATCGGAAATCTTACTTTCAATCAAACTATGAAGTCATTCCACTTCATTTGTATTTGAGTAATTAATATCAGCTACATAGTACTGTACTTTGAACTGTATTTTTGCACAGCATTAAACTTGACAAAGAATTGTAGCTTGGGCTTTCTGAATAGAATACTTCAAGATCAGTATGGAAATCAGGATAGTAGAATAAAAAAAAAAAAGACATTTCATTTAAAAAATGTCATGTATATTTATGTTCTCGATGTAGTTTAGGGCAAGATGTCGCTGAATGTGTTCAAAATATCTGTTCAGCGTAAAATGTACAGTAATCTAAACTTCTATTTATTATCTTATCTTATTTACTGTGACATAAACTAAAAAAGCGGAGCAATGTTACCTTTGTTTGTTCATTACATTCCATGATTGGGTATTTGATAAATGTTTTGATTATTTGATTCAATTGGCACTCATTTCCTGTGTGTGGTTTCTACAGGTTCGCAAAGCTGGTGAAACTATGCTGTTGGTGGGCGTGGTCGGTGCTTTAGNGTTCCTCGTTGGAAATAAGAATAAAAAGGAAAAGGAGAAGAACATGCAATAAATGAATCTGACTTTTGCCAAACTTGCACAGAGAGCATTAGATCAAACTGGGATCCAACTGTCAGTGACCAGGAGGAGGCACAAAGGGGGAAGGTCACAAAACACAGCCTCAATATCAAAATGTAATATTTTTACATACTACCACTTAAAACGTATATTTCAGAAGTACTTAGTCATTACGACTTTTTAAATAATATATGAATGAGATGTCTTGCCTATTGATAATTGTTTGTCAATATTTTGTCATAAATGCTATCATATATTTTTCCATACTAGCATTGTGAGCTAATTAATAAGTTCATGCCAATACAGTTAATTCTTTGAAATGAAGAATCTTCTACGCCTTTTGATATTGTACAGAATTATGCCAAACACACACACACTTGTACGGAGTGTTGCTGATTGTTACTTTTTCTGTAACATTTGCTTTGATTACGTAAATAGGAAATGATGTTTTCTATTCCATTGTCTGCAAAAAAATTAATAAAACAAAAGTACTTCACTGTAACNTTGATATTGTACAAATTATGCCAAACACACACACACACTTGTACGGAGTGTTGCTGATTGTTACTTGTTCTGTAACATTTGCTTTGATTACATAAATAGGAAATGATGTTTTCTATTCCATTGTCTGCAAAAAAAATGGATAAAACAAAAGTACTTCACTGTAACTGCGTATTTCTCAACTTCTTTTCTTATTTCTATGAGTTAAGTGTGAAAACTGCCATGAAAAGTAAAACAATTTAATGAAATATTCACCTCCTCAGTAATACAATATAGAATCCTTCAGATACTTGTTAAAATGAAGGCACAAATAAAACTGTAAACGTCCTTTTACCCTGAAAACATCCCATCTAATGTTGATTCAAACTTAAATGTGAGTCCGTTTTCTTTATGACATAGAAACACATGCAATACCATCAATTAACAAATCTCAACCTCCATTTTAGACTATCTAATTCTTTTGATAAAATTAACAGTTTTAGGTCAAATACTGTGCATGCATCGTTTGTATGACAGCTCAAATACCGTAAACCATTTTGTTCATGCTGTTTTATGTACAGCGACTACTTTGACAAAAGATGTGACTTTTGAGTCTTCCGTGGTTGAAAAGAACGAGTGCATTTTCTGTACATTAAAACCAGCGCGATTCAGTCTCATAAAATATACACATTTTGGTTCAAGCCTGGATGATTGAGGGCTTAATATCTGTCTGTCATGTTTAGTTTTGCTCCATCCAAGTTCATTCAACCACCAGTGTCTTCATTTTTACAATACATTTTGAAGAATAGTTTTTCTGGTCCTTCTCACGGAATGTCAAAGCACCATGTATAGGTCCCATCACTGCTCTCTTTCCCCAGTCATTAATAAGTCTTTCAATCCAGTTTGCGGGCCCCCAGTTTGAGAGGTCCTTTGTTGGCTTTCCTCTCTGCACGTTTTGCTTCTAGTTCCTTCCTTCTTTCCTCGCGCTTCTTCTTTGACAATTCAGCTTTACTCAAACCTGGTAAGTATATCAAAGAAAAAGAAATGTAAGCATATTCACAATGGAGGAAAAAAAAACAAAAGGGATAATAAGAAGGCATACCAGGGACACCATCAACAGACTCCCAGCTTTCTTCACCTCCCCATTCACCTGTTGCTTCTGCGCTCCAGCTATCTCCTCCCTGAGAAATCAAAAACAGGCTAAATATAAACAACCAATAAGAGTAATACCAGGCAAATAATGCATGTTCTCAGGGAAGGTTAGGCCAATGAAAAGAAATTAAGTTGAATCAATTCAGAAGATTACATTACGAGAAAACACATTTGCCCTCACCGTGACAGGTGCATTAGCTGCTGATCTCTGGGATACGTTGGCAAACAGGTCATTCTGAGCGGAGCCTTTGGTCGTGTCCCAGTTGTATTCACTGGCTAACCGCACACCTGCAGGTAGCGGGAGTGTCTTATTTGGGTCCGTGTCCTCGTCCGCCCACTCATTCCCCCAGCCTTCTTCTCCAGCTGAGCTCTGGCCTTGTCCCTCTTTCTCATTGGACCAACTGTCATCTGCATCCCAACCCGAGCTGCTCCAATCAGAGCTCTGCTTCTTCACTGCCACTGTTGATGCGCGGCTTGTCTACAATAAAAAATAGACAATATCAGTCGCTTTAAGAAAATATAATTGAGTCTACCAATTGGCTTACTTTATCAATTGTTTTCTTTTTAGAGGATGTAACTCCTGACCAGTCAGCACCCCAGTCATCAGATTCTGTTAGAGTTTTCTCTGGTTCCTTAAAAAGAAGAAAGAAAAAAAAAAGTTAGTGTAGTTTGGTTGGTTTTCTAATCTAAGTTGCGAGTTGTGAAACACACCTCGAGACTTCCCCAGTCCTCATCCTCATCCCAGCGATCTCCAACTGGCTCATTACTGTTACTCTGAGCAGCACTTGTCTCTGGTAAACTGGCACAGCTACTGGCACCTGGTTGAGGCAAAGAGGCCTCCGACGGGGTTTCTTGAGAATATGAAAAAAAAAAACCATTACAATAAAACGTAAAAAAAATATGTACGAAAAAATTTCTTTAAATGTTTGTAGGAAGCCAGGTCGCTGTAGAGTACTAGATACAATACTAGTTTTAATTCGACTTTCCCTAGTTAAATGAACCTTTTTATAAACAGGATTGTCCCGCTGAGATTTCAGAATCTCATTCAGGAGTGTCTTGGCCCCAGAGGGTTTGTGGTGGTTGGGGAAACTGACACTGGAAGAACAAGCAGTCCCTATGCTGCAGTATACATTTATCATGATGAACACAATAAAAACAGTTAGTTACCAGCAGAAGTAGCATTTGTTGGAGTGACAGCCTCAGAAGTCGAAACCTCCGTGGCTTCAACCCCTGGACTTGTGCGGATCAGCTTTGATGTCAGTGACGACATTCCAGTGACCGCCCACCCCGTCCACCCTGAAGAGGCACCAGCAGGCTGAGCACACGACCCTACGTCTTTTTCTAAAAGGAAAAGACGAATACAAATTAACGTCATGTTAGAAAACAAACAAAAACAAAACATCTAAAATATAAACAACCAATAAGGTTGTTTATATTTATACAATAGGATCATTCTATTAAACATACCAATCTCTGTGAGCATGCTTGGGTCCTCGGAGACAGTCTCCAATTTAGACAGAAAGCTCTTAATGGCTTTAAAGGCCTGGTATGGATGGAACAAAGAAGCAGAAGTGGTATTGTGCACAAACCATACAACAATAACAAACAATGCTACCAGTACCTGGTCTCGGACACCTTTATCCGGGTCGACTGTAATGACACACAGTGTGGGCAAAATACGCGCTGCTATTTCTGATACACTATAATAGTTGTGAGTAGCAGCAAAGCCCAGTACACCCGCGGACCGAGAAGCTGGGAAAGGGTCCTTAGTGGCACGAGAAAAGGCCGAAATCAGAACGCGCTGTCGTGCCTAGGAAAAAAGAAAAGAAACAATAGTTCATTAATAGCTCTGCATAAAACAAGCTGAATAATGAATGCATGTCTTACTCCAGCATTGAGGTAGGAGGCTATCTTGCCCAAGCAAACAGTTGTGTTGCACCGGATTGGGCCTTGCTCATCACGAGCCTGTAGTCTAGCAAAATGACGCATTAGGTCCTGATTCAGATTTGTCTCATTCAGCTTGGGAGCCAAAAGTAACATGGACTGCAGCAGAAAACATTGTATAAACAATATGTAGATTCATATATTTACCTCAAGCATTATTAACTTTTGGTATAAAGAACCTTCACTGTCTGCTCTCGAATGGCCGGGTTAGTGTCTGTGAATCCATGAACGACATGTGGAAAGATCTGATTGTTGACAGCAGCTTCGTTTAAATACTGAATGAATTGCTCCATCTGCACCAAAATATAAATGTTTGTTAGCTTAAGTACCAATAAGAGAAAACATTGAAACATCATACTTGTTGGAGCAGTCGTATTCTCATTGCTCGGTCTGTAGAGGAAAACATCTTCACTATGACAGGGATTATCTTCTGTTGGTATTCCTCTGCAGACAGGAACTTTCCCACCTATATGATCAGATAAAAAGGTCTTTATTTCACATTCAGCTGCTAAAATTAAATTGATACAAAGGCACACCTTAAAGAGAGGCGTCAGGACGACAGCTCCAGCATTTCCAAACTCAAATGCAGTAAGAAGCTGAGGAAGGACCTTGTGTTTGCAAAAATCTTCAGGAAATGAGTCTAGGTTTTCACTCAGATCCTGGAAAAATTGCTGCTTTTCTGCAGGCTCTTTGATCTACAAAGTACAAACTTTGTTATCTTTCCTTATCATAAAATGTAAAATGTAGCCAATAGGGATGTAATAACCAAAATCATATTGCCAAATGTAAGCAACATTGTGGCCTTTCACAGTGTATTGAAAGTTTTCTTGCCGCAGCAAAGTTGACAGAGCACAGTTATTTGCTTAATTTCAGTAAAGACATAATGAAGACTTGTTTGAAAATTGTATGTTAGGGTTCTCATAATCCTCAAATGAACATACTGGTCAATTTGGACGTCATTACATCCCTAGTCACTGGCCAGTCCCCAAAATACCTGGATTTCCTCCAAAAAGAGGTTGCTCTCAACAAAACTGTTACTGAGAAATCCTCCAGGAGCTCTGCAGTTCTGTAAGAAGCGTGCGGGATTGGGCCGAGCCCGGGGATTTGCTCCAACAAGCTCACAGTAGTGCGGTACAAGAGCTTTTGGAATCTGTCCACATCGAGTAGTCACATGTTATAGTTAAATTAATGTTCCTGTTAAAATCGAATATGATTTTTTTTCTTATTTGTGGAACTCACCTTTCCTAATGAACGAAGTGATGAAGTGCGTGGTAGTATTCCATTGAAAACCTCCCATATTAGACAGCCTAACCGCCAAACTTCCCCAGCCCTGAAACAAAGAAAACCAACATACATACATAAACATATACGTACACCCACTCACTCAAATTTGACCAAATTTCATTAGTTCATGCAAAAGAAGTAAGAAAAGTCTGCAGAGTTTTTATAACTGCTTCTTCTTAAAATGTCAAATGAAAAGGTGTAGTAAACAATTCTGAGCATGAATGAGGCATATTTTATCTATAAAAAGTAAAACACCTATCACATATATGCTGGACGCGTATCCAAATGCGAGCACTTAAAATATTAATATCTAAACCTGGTCTAAAAACACTTCTAGGTCTAACTTTGGGCTCAATGACACCTAAAAAAGGAGAGCAGTTCTAAAAGAAGGACAAACCAGTTTAATAACATGATTAAACTGAATGCCTAAACAATAGGAATTTTACCACTAAAGGGTTGTCCAGTACCACAAGCTGAGAAACACTGACTTTTTTCATTTGTATTTATCCATCTATATTTCTAATAATGACTGCTAATAACAATGTAATAGCATTATATGCATAACTCTGTACTTTTTAACAATATGACTTTCAACTTTAACACTTTGGCCTGATCTAATATTTGGGGAGTTTATGCACATTTCCTTTTAGTCAAGAAGCCTACTCAAGTTGTATTTATAAATTCTTACCACTTCTCCCCACTACTGTTGGCACTTTCAGGTGGATCATACTTCTCCATATCAGGGTAGACCGCTTTAGGGGCAGGTAAAATTGTCCCACTGGGATCACCTTGTTCGGGGGCAACATGGTCAAGACCTCCAAGTTTCCACTCCCCAGCTTTATCCACAAAAACCGCCCATACTCCCAGATTATTGTGGAGGAGATGACAGTCATTGATTAAGAAGCTCAACGCCTTCTGTTAGATCAACAAAAGAGAAGAATTTTAATGTTTCAGAACAACACAATGTTCGATGACGATGTATGCTGGTTCTACTAACCACAATCTGGTGAAGACCCCATGACACCTCCAGTTCTCCTGCACCACCCTTTTCAGCTTGTGCTTTAAGGTGGACAGCAAGTGGAGTTACCTGCTCAGTGACCAAGTACAGGCTTTTCTCTGTCTAAAAAGTCAGACAAATAAGGATGACAGCATCGAAAATAGCATAACTAGGCCTGGGTACCATCAAAATATAACATTAAGTCAAATTAAGAACCGCTAGAGAAAAATATGGCAGATTGGATTTCATGCAAATTATGTATGTTATATTCTGTATGTATTTAGGAAAATTGTCCCTGGCACAACCTGTTATGGTTAAAATATCACTAATGAAAATATTTAAGAGATAGAAAGCCCCATTTTTAGACAAAAGTACATTAAAAGGACACAGTAGATTTGGATGGATTAAATCATTGCATTGTAGGTGTGAGACATAAGCCAGTACAACAGGAATGCAATTATATTAACATGTAAGGATTACTATAAACTATACACTTTACATACAAAATATTACGGGTGGCTATTCTAATTCTTACCTCAAACTGAGTGAAGGTGTGAAAAGCGATTGATAACGTGATTAATGAAGAGTAAAAGTCATCATTTAAAACATTGACGTAGAGTTTTTATTACCCACCTCCAGACCATCAACGTAGGCCAGGATATTGGGGTGTCGGAGGGTCTTCATGCGTTTGAAGGCTGCTTTGGCAAGCTGACTTTGTTGTTCTGAGCCTTGGCAAACCTCGTACACCAAGACGGAGACGGGTTCTCCATTTGACTGTGAAGACAGTGAATCTATATAACCTTTTACACTAATCCTTCATATACAAATATAAATATTTTCTTCAAATATGTGTTAACAAATGTGTGTACGAAGCGTTAAAGCTTAAAATTCGCAACTCCGGATCAGAAGTGACGTGGCGAGGTTTGGAGTAAACAAAGCTAGTCGCTGGATAACCATAACAGCTTTATTTTAATATACAAATCCATTTTCTGATAGTTTATATATTACTGATTCGGGGTATTGAGATGACAATCCCACAAAACTTCAACAAGATAACTTAAGAGTGGATAGTGATTTAGCCACGGGCCTCCTCCTAGCGTCATAGCATCCACGTCTTTACCTTTCGTTTGCCCCGATGAAGAGTCCATAATCCACATTTTTCTTGCGTTTCTGGGATGATTTCATAAGCAAAGTCTTTAACAGGATCCCTGGCGAAAAAAGACCACATCTCCCTTAAACGCTCACTGCATAAAACACACCAAAGCAAACAAGTTTTGTTGCTCTAGTCCGCAGGTGGGACCATAAAACATGTTCGTAGAAACAATTCTCTACTAACGTTCCGCCTGATAATAAATCGAGGACATTGTAGTGACTGGATTTTTAGTAAAATGGTTATCCCAGTCATTTAACTGGATTGTTTTGAGAAGAAATAATTGTATTAAATATCAAATGTAATACATTTATTAAACATTGACTTTACAATACTCAACATTCAATATCTTTGCCACACTATGGTCACTTTTCTTTATCTTTTTATTCATTCAAAGTCTGAAAACAAAAAAGAAGCAGCAAATGTTCATATTTTTATCAATGGGATCGCTTTAATTAAAGGAAACAAATGCCACTGAATTACATTTTATGAATGTAGTATGTTAAGATTATAATATATCAGAATTTTGCACCGTTAAACATTAGTAAAATTTGAAATTCGGAAGTGATTAAATTTGTCTTGATTATTCAAGCCAAATAGTGTTGCAGATTGGACCATCTATCTAAGAATTTTCAAAGAATAACTATTTTTATACTTTCACCATCACATCAACAAAAGGAAAAGGAACATTTAACTTGGGTAAAAATTTATTTTTTGACAGGGTAATATCTATGAACAATTTTGAACAAACATTCCTTCACCTTGTTCAGTAAACAAACCCAACCTTTGTATGTTTACATGCTATATTGGCCAATGAGGAATCAGTGAAATTTTACTTAAACACTGAATATTTTGTGCTACTGATCTTATATTGAGACAGAAAATATCAGGAGGTGTTTGTGTGGTTCACAGGCTTGGAAGCTGTGATGGCAACGTGCCCGTGGGAGTCATAATTCTGTTTGCCCTCGGATCACAGATCTGAAGGAATGCAAAAAACAACACATACCTATGTATATGAGACAACTTGCGCCTTCACCATAAGGGCCATCTGAAGGAGGTTCGCAGCAGAAACAGGTTTCACACCTAACGTGTCTTTTAAAAGAACCACAAAAAGCCAGAATAATCAAATAAAACAAACTTATTTCAAATAAATTTAGCTGAAGGTGTGAATCTGATTGTTTGACTTCATACATATTACATCAGAAATAATAAATGTAGAAAACTGGTTTAACAGGAATATTATTTGTGAAACTACTTTTATTAAGGGATTTATGGACAAGTACAATACATTTAGCACCCTTATATAAATACGTCAAAGTAGTTTATGATTTAAAGACCTTGGGACTATGGGGTCATGTCGAATTTTTAAGGGATATACTCTAAATCAAGGTAGGGTGGGGCCAAGTGCTAACGAGTGAAATTTGGACCTTTAGTGACAATTAAAATATATAATATTTTAGATAAGTTGCATACAAAAATTTAAAACAGTCTAGTGAAAGTCATGTGAACTCTTTGGAAAGAAACTCCAGCCATTCAGCAATGCGTGTCATTCCATAGTTTTAATTTTTATTTGACATATTCAGTACAAGACATTAAATCAAGCTATATTTCCCATTGAAATCTAGTGTTTACATTTTAACTTTATGGCATTCCACCCACAGCAGACTTAAAAAGCGACACCGCAGGGAGTCGAACCCTGTTCCTGACCGAAGCCAGGCGTGCCAACCACCGGAGTCTTTTGCTTTTTGTTGTTGCTGTATGGGGGGGAAAAGCAAAACCTGAAGGAACAATCATCTTGTTCCTCCAGGAAAAGAAAACCCACTACACTGCTAAGCTTCCCTGCCACCACACGACGGCTCACCTGGTCACGAAGCTGAAACTAGAAAAAAGGAAAACCGTTTCCCCATCCCCAACTTTAAATTATAACCACAATACTG
This sequence comes from Pomatoschistus microps, assembly GCA_029875035.1. Lineage (NCBI taxonomy): Eukaryota > Metazoa > Chordata > Actinopteri > Gobiiformes > Gobiidae > Pomatoschistus > Pomatoschistus microps. The sequence continues at coordinate 957 of JAPMNZ010964697.1, read as the reverse complement.
GCCTCAGACGCTTGAGACTGGATTTCACTGGACGTTGGTCAAAAGTACAGGGAGACTGCACTGAAAAAGAGAAAAACTTAAGCTGCCCCCTCCCCCCGTGATTTGTTTTCATGTTTACCGCAGATCGCATAGTACGGGCTACCCTCTGCAACACTAAGGACATCCAACACCTGGAGTCACCGGCCTTTGTAGAAAAATAGGACTAGGAAATCTGGAAGAAGAAAAGAGATTTTGCCCCCCACCAAATGCCCTAAACAAAACTACTGCAATGTTTGACGACTTCATGAAGATTTTACAAATGTTATGCAGCTGTGTTCATGCAAAATGTTGTGTTACACATTTAAGCCATGGTATGTTAAAAGAAACTCAAACCAAATCACTTAACTCAGCACCCATGAGACTGTAGTGATGCAGTATTAGCGACACAAGCTGGCAGCTCTGGATCTTATTGCAACTGGTTCTCAGTGCTCCATTACGGGTTAGAGGATCCCAGACGGCAAATTAAAAAAATGGGGGAATTTGACCTGAGAAAACCAAAGAAGGGAAAGAGCACACAGACAGAGGGACTTTGGCAGAGGACATCAGGGATGTAAATTTAAGCGAAAGCGCAGAGGGTTGAGACTTCATTCAGGGGAAACACTCGCGGACAGCTTCCACAGATGGCTTTGCATTCAGAGGCAGGCGAGATCGGAGTGGACAGACGCAAATGATCTGAAACAAAGTGATCTACACAACACACCCACCACACAATACGTAGATTTGGCGACTACTTGTCTAAAAGTTTGTGATGCAAAGCAATAGGGCCCAGGGGCCAAAGAGGAATCTAGTAAAGCATTGTTACAAATGATTTGAGGATAACAAGGCTAGTTCGAAGATCTCACATTGTCAATTCTAACATTGCAGAAGTTCAATTTGACAAATTTGCCAACTCTTACTATTTTGTAGTCTTCATTGAGG
>JAPMNZ010964682.1:0-10368 GCA_029875035.1 Pomatoschistus microps | reverse complement strand
TTAAGGCAGATGGAATTTTTATTTTCATGATGGATCAGCTGAGTAAGCAGGAGACTCCACTGAGCCAAGAGATGAGAGATGCAATTGAGACCAGGTTCACCCAGCGAAGACAGAAGAACCTAGTGTCTTTGTACAGGTAGGCCTTCTACGGAATGTAGCCTTAATTATTAATTAAATTGTGATTTTCAATATGCTCTTTTTATAACAATATTTGTGTCAGGTACCTTCTGGATCCTGGTGCTTTAGTTGCACAAGCACCAAGGCCCACTGAAATCTTTGCCATGTCATCAAGACAGATGCTGGTGAGGACCGCTAAGGGCCTTGCAGAGCGTCTTTTTGCCACCCGCTGCCATGATGAGAGAGAGCAACAGAGCGATGGTCCGGAGACAGTAGATGGAACATCGAGTGCGCAAGGGGAAGCCCTGAATCCGACTGAAGAGGTCTCGACTCAGAATGAAAGGAACCTAGCGTTAGATCTGCAACAGGCCATTTCAATGACCACCAAGCCAGCCTCAGACGAAATGAAAGATGGGGATTTCATGAAAATTCTAACCAAAGAGTTTTCCCTCTTCGAAGCCACTAACAGGAGGCCGCCCCACCTGCAACAGCTATTTGAATCACTCAGCACTATTCAGGCTACATATGTGGAGGCGGAGAGAGCTTTCTCTATCTGCGGCCAATTTGTAAAAAAAAACCGAAACCGCCTGAGCGCGGAGTCAGTGGATGCGCTCTGCTTCTTAAAAGTAAATTTTCAGAAAATAAAGAAAGAAGGGCAAGGTGATAAGAAATGAATTGCTTTCCAATGCAATGTTGATATTGCGGCAGAGTGTTTAGGCTTTTATTATCATTATTATTATTGTTTCTACTCTAGGCCTAAGGCCCTGTCTTTTTGTCCTGTCAGCTGCACATTTCTGTGGGTCTTTTTAATTAATGTATTTGAACTTTGTGATGTTTAAAAGACAAATATGCCTGTCCGGCCTTAATAAAGGAACATTTTGTTAACTTAGAGTGATTATTCCAGTTTGCAGCTGTTAACAAATCTCAAGTGCCACATCATGGATTTCGTTTATCAGAATGGTTAGAATCATTCCATGGTTTACTTTAGGAAATTTCGTCAGTTTTTATCATGGAGTTAATCTGTAATATATTGGTTTTATAAGGGACCGGGTTGCCTAGACAATCCACTTGGCATTTCATAGTTAGTGCTGCGGCAGAGGCCTATCACGACACGCACGCATCAGAAATGATAAAACTTTATCGATGGGCATAAACTGTGTGTTCTTTTGGCCTAATAATGTCACAAATAATATTAAAATGTCAGTTTGCGATTTGGAACGCATAAAAACAACAACTACCAAAAAAAACGCGAAATCCCGGGAAATACGTCGTCTTCTCCCGGGATTTGATACATCTCATTTTCGGGAAAAATATTAAACCCTAGTTGGGAGGCTACAAACAAATAATACCTGCTTTAAAATGAAACGTGGTTAACATCCACAACAGAAAAACCCGGAGGATGAGAAAAGCCAAATGTGCCAGAGGTGAGGGGGAGAAAAGTCACATGTGCCAGAGGTGAGGCTGATGGTGCGAAGACTGTGGAGGAGGGAGAGAGGGCAGCAGGGAACATCGCGGTAAAGAGGCCCAGCTTTTCGGAAAGTCAGCGGTAAAGAAGTCCGCACATTAAAAGCGGGTGGCCGCTTTATGCTGCTCCTTACGGTAACGTTGGAAAGGGAAGCTGCGGGCATGAACCGCCACAATGCCCTTTTTACCGAAAGTAAAAGCATAAAGCGGCCAGCTTTTAAAGTGCGGACCTTTACCGCTGACTCCGAAAAGCCCGGTCTCTTTACCACGGTCAGAGAACAGTGAGGGCGAGCCGCAAGAAATGCCCTCCACCTCTGCCAGGGGGGGAGCCCACCAAGCCCATCATTTGCGCCATCTACGCAAGCAAAAATACGTAAGGCTCTTATTTTGGGCTGGCGAGTGTAGCTTGGTAGTGGCGCAAGTCTCTATGAAGCGTTACCTCGGGCTGTTGAGGTGGGAGGTCGCGGGGGAGCAGCGCATTTATCATGGGGGTAGAGGGCTAAAAGCTTTGGGAACCCCTGCACTAGTGTGCCGCTGCACAGTGGTTGAAAAACACTGGCTTAGCCCATTGTCTCTCAAGGGCAGTTTCCACTCATTCTTCTCCCGAAAGTAGAATCCTCCAACTGGAAGTCCCAAGATCTTTACATAGTAGACGAGAGAGTGCGCGCACTGTGGTGTACTGAACCACTGTCTGAACCTAATAATCTGCTAACGAGACCAACAGACTACTACATTGTGCTAATGGTGTTGAGCCCAATAGTCCTACAGCTGCCTTGTGTGTTATTGTAATCGATAAACTTTATGCACCAAACAACTTCATTGACTTGCACATTTCGGCTGGTGCTTTTTATTTTGCTTTACACCTTTAATTAGGTCATAGTGGAATCCCTGTGATGCGAACAGATCCAAATCTGCACCATGGGACTATCTCTGAACAAGAAACACAAATCTGTGTGTCCTTCTGGATGCACTTCTGTGTGCTGCTGCTGAACTTGTGGTTTGTGTGCTTTTAGCGTCTTTCCTGTCAAATCAGCTTTCAGCCCAAAGAGTCAAATAGTAACTTGCATGTTGTGGTCTGATCTGTTTAACTAGACTCCTCTAAGTTGGGACAATAAAGCTTATTATTCAGGATAAATGCTTTAAGTATGAAATGTAGTCTTCTTTACTATCTTTTTGATACTTCGAATAATCAGTGTTTCACCAGAACTGGTGGCCTTGCACCAAGAGCACATTTAATAATTGAGTTTTCATGCAACCAATTCCGACTCGCAGCGCTCACTTTCAGCACACGGTGCTTTATTCTGCATGAGGCCGTTAGATCTGCCACGGACGTTTGTTTATAACCTCATTATTGCCATGGTTGAACTCAGTTAGTCCCGAGTTTTTTCTGTCTATTTCTTTAGGGAGAAAACTAACCCACGGATTAAATATCAAAACTACCGAGAGGAATCAGACTGATAGATCTGCTTTTTTATGTTCAAAGTGTATTTCTTTCTTCACCTTTTCCCTTTACATTAGTTTGGGGCATTCCCAAGAATAAGTGACAAGTCACTTATTTCTCCACAATTTCACAAGCATTGGAGAATGTCATCATTCAGAATAGCTGCAGTGATTGGATTTCTAAAAAATCTTGGTCCATGATTGTTACCTATCTCAATTGTGGATTACGGTGTTGAGCTCTAATTCTTAATATTGACACTGAATGTGTTTTCATCTTGTTCTTTGCAAATAATTATCTGAAAAAAAGAAAAGACTGCTTTTAGGTAATTCAAATTAATCTTGAATCTAGGTAAACGATTTCAGCAATTGGTTTGTTGTTAAACCATTGTCAGCCTGACTATTGAAGCTCCTATCAAGTCTTGCAGGAAGAAAATCTGTTATAATTAGGGATGCAAGATCTTTTCAGTGCCCGATAATTATTGGCATTTATCGGCAATTATGATGTCCTACAGATTAGTCCGAGAGTAAGATAATAAGGCGATAATAGCAAAGACATTTCATCTCCGTTAAGCCTCTGAACAGTCTGTCGTGGCTCGTGCTGATGTCTCCCTCCTCAACCCCCTCCACTTCTGTAAGGAGATGTTGTATAACTGTTGCATCACCAAACTGCGCTTGGTGGTGTTTATAAATTAATGGCATCAGTCACTACTGTGGGCATTCTTTACCGTGTCTGACCAAGACAATTCACTCGCAGTTTGCAAAAATTCACCTTCCTGAAAATTAATGGGAGCAATACAAAGCCACTTGTGCCGCGAACCCGAAGAACAACAGTAATTCCAGTAGACCCAAAGGCTAAAGCAATTGACGACTTAATTATTCAGTTTATCGTGTTGGGTGACCAGCCGTTTCTGTTGTACAAGACATTGGATTCCTTAGTAAAGCCCAAACTAATGCAGCACCTCGAACCACGTTATGATATTCCAAGCCGCCTCTATATGTGCCAGCCATAGCGGCTGACACATCCCTTCCTGCCCTTTACAACAGACACATCCCTTCCTGCCATTTACAACTGACATATGGACGTAGCAGCAGCAGCCTTTAGCAGTGGTGCAGAGGAGGGTCTGATCCGTAACTTTGTCATATGCCTAAACATTTATTTTTCAAAAAATAAAAAGTAAAACGTTTTTGTATTTAGCAAATGTCTCCATCCTTTTTCATAAATTTACCAAGGTTATACGGACAAATATAATGTATATAATGTAAATAGAAGTAAAAGTATATGTTAAGAAATTGTATGAATGAAACAAAGTCTTGATACAATCACAGATTTATTAAAAACAAAAGTAAAGTGCAAAACCAACAATTTACAAAGTCCAAAGTACTTATGTCTCTTGAAACCAGGCGAGGGGACCAGTGCTCATTCATTGCTTGTTGGTAATGTCCTCACTTGTGGGAAGGGATTCTCAAACAAATATACACAAAACAACTTAAGTACAAGCACAAAACAGAATGGCAACACGTGAAAGAGCAAAATACAGCACACTAGTGTTGGAAGGACATTTTAGCTTAGGTTGCACTTAATTTGCTTTTTTATTTTAGTGTCAAGGGACTTTTTTTTCACTTTGTTTGACACTGACCCCAGTGTCACATTTCTATTGCTCGTTTATGATTCATTAGAGGATACAACACATGCATCAAACAAAAGCATGATTCTCTGCAACAATGTCCGTTTGATTTAATACACACATTGTTTTTGTCAACTCACAAAAAAAGGTTGCTCACCCATCATCTGGACTTCAATTAGCAGGTTTTCCCAACGTTTCCTTCATAATCCAAAGAACTTTCTCAAGGGATAGAAAGCTCAGCCACGAGTTGAAGATATATAACCTATGGGTGTGGATAGACACACCCTGATCCTGAAGCTAGCATCTAAGGTCTGCTAAAATGATGTTGGGATTTTTTTTTCTAATGAGTTCATAAAAATGCTTATTTCTACATACAAGTCGTATTATAATCCGGGGCGACAGTGGCTCAGTTGGTAGAGCATTGGCCTTTCTTGGCCCAAAAGGTCGTGGGTTTGAGCCCACCACGAGACCTTCTCCACCGATTCCCACTGATGTCTGCTGTCGTTGTGTCCATAGGCAAGACACTTAACACACTTTGCCTATAAGGAGCGCGGAAGTAATGTTCGCTTCTTGCCTTGATTTATATTTGTATGTGTATGCATCAAACTGAAATTTCCCCATTGTGGGACAAATAATGGACCTTCTTATTCTAATTGAATTGAAAGCGCAACTAAAACTTGAAATCACATTGATTCAGCTTGTGTATGAATTCAGGCAGTATAAAAGTGCTGAGTAGAGACTTGGCCTGACGCTCGTTCTCCTCCACTGACAGAACGAGTGGCCTCTGCAGCGCTGCTAAACACAGTAGCATGTTAGCAGAATTGGCTATAACTCCTCTTGCTGTAACTGCATATACTGCAAAACAGCCCAAACGACGCTACAGTGAGGAAGAGAAGAGGGAACTAAAGCAAAAAAATGATCAAAGAAGAAATCAAGCCCGGGTGAACATAGCTTACAGTCTATGGGAGAAACCTGCGGGAGCTTGGACTACATTCGGACGCAAAACTAGCGGTAATCTTTCAGTTATATATTTTGTTAGCAGTGCGTTGCTTTTGTACCATTTCATCAGTGATTGTTGTACAGTTTACAAGAAGTTGCGCTCAGGTTAATGTTTGCATATGTTCCAGATTGAAAATAAAACTAGATGGCTCCGTGGGATGAGGGCGTAAAGGAAATTAGAGACAAGTGAGTCGAGGGGCGGTGCTAAACATTCAAACCTTGCAGAAACGGTTAAAACAGAGCAATGTGGTGTATTCAATTCACTGTGAAGAGGAGTGGACTGACCACTATATTGGGAGCTTGTATGTGAGTTTCTACTTTGTGGGTAATCAAAAAAATAATCATATTGACTTAAAATATATTGTCCGAGAAGCAGGCAGAAGCGCTATTAAAGCAGAAGAAATGGAAAAAGAGCACACCGAAGAGCTGTGGCGACCATGCAATGCACCATCTTTGACACTGCTATGCGAACAACACACAGCTATACCTCCTGAGACCATACAATCCTGGACCCCTCCAAATCTGAAGTCCTCATCAACCCACCCCTATCAATATACCACATCCTAACCTCGGCCCACTATGCTCAAACATCACTCCCTCCGCCCATAACCTCTGTGTCACTTTCGATTCTCACCTCACCTTCTGCTCCCACATCAAACAAAACAACCCAATCCTGTTACTTTCACTTCCGCACCGCACCATCTCATCTTCTCCCGTCTCGACTACTGCAACTCCCCCCCCTCTGGTCTCGGCTCAAATTCCCTCTCCGGCCTCCAACTGGTTCAGAGCGCAGCAACCAGACTTCTCACTGGTTTTAACAGAAGGGGGCACATCACCCCAGTTTAGTCGTCCCTCCACTGGCTGGAGAAACACAATAAACTCTACAAAAAACGTCTTTACCTACATTGTAGAGACAATTCTAGTGGGACACAATGGGCTGTACACCTTGGGAGGTGAAAATTCTGGCTCAAGACAAAAATTGGTTTGAGTGAAGGTTGGATTAAGCACATTTTTAGTTTACACAGAGACAATGTGGCAGTAAAACACTATAGTATGATGTCTGTTGCTATCAACCGTTCATACGGAGACTGTGTTCCAGGGGGGTGAAAACGTAAGTGTTCAGATCCAGCCTGCAAAGTGGGACAGCTCAGATACGTTTATCAGCGGCGAGCTGTTTCACACCTGTGTGAGGGGAAAAAGGTGTGAATTATCTGCTGCTGATCTGACCCCCACCTCCCCGCTGCTCCCCGCACGTAAATTTGGACATGCGCAGTAGTGGAGAACAAACGTAAACAACAATGGCGGCAGGCCCACTAACTAGCTATGTGTGCTTAGAGCGCTGCGCAGAGGCTGGATTCTACTCTTTCGTTCGTCCAAAAGAGACCGCGCGACGCTCTCGGTTCAGTTTCCATTTTCACAGCTGCTGTTAAAAGGCAGAATGATGTTGGTGCGTTCTTCCCATAGACTGTTCCAAGGAAGTGAGTATACTGCCGGGGGGGCCGCGGGTCGCGTGTGTGTGTTGTTAAGTTTCTCTGCCCACTACTGGCCCGGCGCTAGAACTACATTGTTTTTGATCCTCGTATGAACGCTGAGAAATTTGCATTAGGAGCCTGGCCGTTTCTGTTAATAGCCTGGAAACGTCTGTGCTGCGTCTCAGTATAAACTCAGCCTCAAACCATCCCTAAACCAAGGAGGCGATTTGTTTTGCCTCGCGTCTATGACGACATGCTATTAACAACGGCCACATATTAGATAAGGTTAGTGACATGCTAATGAGTTAGCTCAGTGGTGTGCCGGTCTAACAATCCTATCTCTGCAGACTATAGGCCATTGACAAGCTATTGAGGTAGGATCGTTAGCCCTAGCAGGATCGTTAAGCCGCGTTCAGACCGGATTATGCGTTGCGGCAACTTTCAATGCAAGGTCAATGGTGACGCGCGTTCGAACGTGGATCTGCATGTGCGTCTCGGGATGCACGCGGCAGAGGCGCAGGAGCGGAAAATCGACGCACGTAGGAGATGCAATACAATACAATACAATTTATTCTGTCATAGCCCTAAATCACAACAGTAGTCATCTCAAAGGACTTAACAAATCCATTGAAATCACCAACACAGATCAGAGAATCAACAGTTAACCCTTTAGGCACCAGAGTTTTTTTTGAGAAAATGTACAAAAGTTTTCAAAAGGCTATAACTTTAAAGTGTTTTGGGATAAAGGCATACCGTAAATGAGAAATATCTTCAGTATGAACAAAAAGTTTGTGATGGAAGTTGATTCGTCATCTAATTTGCATATTGTGACGTCACAAGGTGGCGGCCATTTTGGAGTATGGAATAACATTTGGGAAAGAATTTGGGATATAAATACATTCACACATCCAATTTGTATAATATTTTAGCGCTGGTATGCAGCCATATGGAAATTTATTTTTCAAAGACCTTCACTGATCAAGATGACACTTCTTATAGTTTTTCATTGTGTGGTATCTTTCATTGCAAGGCACAGCACAAAGACCTACTTCACACTGACTGCACCTGTATTGTGTTTGTAGACGGGCTTTAGGGCGGGTGCGATCTGAACACACAACACAATCTGGACGTTCCTCTGTGTTGCAGAGCCAGTGACGCTCAGTGAGCCTCTGTGGCATTTCTCCATGCATTGAAGGACGTCCTCCTTTTTTACCTTCCTTTTTGGAGAAGCCCTCAAGCCAAGATGTTATAATGTCCTGAATAAAGGCCTTCAGTGGTTTGTGAGGACCAGGACTACAGCGTGAATAAATGATGTGTGCATTGACCACACTGATGCTGAGAACCGCATCAAAAATACGATTGTACCATTTTCTAGATCTGTGTGGAAACAGATGTTTTCATTCGTTGATCCGCTGTATCAACTCCTCCCATAAAGGAGTTGTAACTGTGGAGGAGTTGTAACTGTCCACACAAGCTGGTTTCATAATTTGACGGAACCCAGTCAAATTTTCCTTTGTCCGAATTCGTTTTTGGGTGACTGTATTTGAATAAATGTTTATCATGCCGCATGAACACTGGGTCATCACCCCTTCTCAGATGCAGCTGAGCTGGTTTCAGCCCCTTTGGCATCCCTCTCCTGTTGCAGTTCACTTTTCCACACAGTCCGGTGTCTCTAGCGGCTAACTCAATAGCTAAGGCTGGTGATGTGTAGTAGCTATCCATGTACACCTCATGCCCTTTCCCGGTGTGCTGGGCAAGAAGCTCACGGACAATATGATGTGTTGCCCCTAAATTGTCCTCATCAGTTGTATTTTTGCCACTGTAGAGGCACCACTCTACTACATAACCTGAATTGGACTCACCCAACACAAATGCTTTGTAGCCATATTTATCAGGTTTTTTGGGGTTGTTCAATTTCAATGTTGACCTTCCCCTGAATGCGATTATCATTTCATCCAGGGAAAGTTCCTTTGATGGACCATACACAGCAGCAAAACGGGGAATAATCAATGCAATTTATAAGACGCACTTCGAAAAGTCTATCATGACCTGGCTGGCCCCTTTCAATGCGGTCCTCATGATTTACAAAGTGAAGGAAAGAAAGAATGTTTTCAAATCTGTTTCTTGACATCACTTTTCCAAAGCCAGGAGTGTAAGTTGGCCAAAAACCTGCCCAGTAGTCCTCAATTTCAGGTTTTTCAACAACCCCATGCACAAGTGAAGTGACATGAAAGCTTTCATTTCAAGGACAGTCACATCATACCATTCATGAAATCTAGAGTTTGGTTTCAAGGTTTCTCTTTCCGAAAAACTGGTGGGCATATCTATTTGTTTCAGTGGAAATGAAGCTCCAGAATTTGTCAGTGAGAAACGGATGAAATCAATGGGGTCAGAATGTGTCATATTATCACCACAATAACCAGGCTCTTCAAAATTTCTGATCCACTTTTGATTATCTTCCTCCACTCTAAAGAACTGCCAGCCATCCTCATCATTGTCACCACCGCTGGACTGGTTGGTGTGTTTTTTATCCCGCGGCTCCTCCCGCGACTACCACGACAACGGCGGTTGTTTCCACTCTCCCCACTACATTCACCCATTCCCCCACGACCACGTCCCCTGCTCAGTGTTCGCGAAATGCTCCCCCTCCGGCCACGATGAGGTGAAGCATCCGCTATACTGTGGGTAGATTGTGGACTATGACGAGAGGACTCGCTGTCACTAGTCATGTCACTTTCTGCTCCACTTTCTGCTTCACTGGACAACTGCGTGTCCTACTCCTCTGAATCTGAGTCAGCTAGCACCTGACAAAGTACTTCATCAACGGTAAATCAAGCCCTCTTCATCGTGAATTACTGAAAAAACACTCTTTCTGCTCTCGCTACGCTCAGCACTACTGCCACTTCTCTGCGTAAGTGCACCGAAGGGTGTTATACAAACTCACTTTACTCAAAAACTTTTCATATAACCACGCCCACAAATACTGCTCATATTACAGGCACACACGTCTGCCATCTACTAGTGTAAAGTATTAACACGATTCGACACCAGATTTAAAGATACAGCCTGTTTAAGAGAGCAATGTTGCTTGTCGCAATATTGCGACTTTGGCGCTTAAAGGGTTAAGACACAAAAAGAATATTGAACACATGTTGATAAATGTCCATACATGTTGTAAAATGTTAAAGTGTCTTGGTTCATCACCACAGTCCTTTTTTTTTGGACACTAACCGTCCAACAGACCCTCCTGC
>JAPMNZ010964678.1:0-10551 GCA_029875035.1 Pomatoschistus microps | reverse complement strand
CTCTTCCTCCCCTCATCTCAACTTCCCTCTTTCTCTCTCTCCTCCTACTCTCTCTTCTCTCTTTCTCTTCATCTCCTCATCTCCACTTGTCCACTTCTCTCTTTCTCTCTCCTCCTCCTCCTCTCCTCCTACTCTCCCTTCTCTCTCATCTTTCTCTTTATCTCCTCATCTCCACTTATCTCTTTCTCTCTCTCCTCCTTTCCTCCTACTCTCCCTCCTCTCTCTTCATTATATTCCTCTCCTCCTCCCCTCTTCTCCTCTGTCTCCTCTCTTTCATCTCTTCCCCTCCTCCTCTCATCTCCTCTCTCCTCCTCTTCTCTCTCCTCCTCTTCCTCCTCTCCTCTTTCCTCTCCCCTCCTCTCCTCTCCCTCCTCTCCTCCTCTGTCTCTGGAGCAGTCCCGGGTGGTGGTGCAGGTCTCGGTCGGCTCTCCAGACCTGTTCAAAGTCATGCTGAGGTTCTTGAACAGGGGAGGTGCTCCGGTGTGGGGCCGAGTCACCATCCTGGAGGAGGCGTGGCATTACTACTGCCACCACTGTAAGTCCAGGGCTGAGATACTGTTAGCCTGGCCAGAACAAGCTAATCACAACATGAGATGACTTCAAATATATATATACATACCTACACAAACCTATACATTTGGTTGGTTTTTTGCCATAGACTTTATAATAGGAGAGGACAAAGTTATTAAAGACATCACCTATTGTGTTTATTTAGCCTTTTTAAGACGACTTCATTGGTGGAAATATTTACCACTGTCTTTCATGGAAACTTAAGAGCCAATCAGGAGCTAGGCTGGTCTGCTCAAGCTATATTCTTAATCCAGCCGAAGCAGTATTTAGTCATAGAAGCCAGTGACGGTCAGTGATACAAGTGTTGTTTTGGTGTTTTTGGAAAGAAGTGTAGAAAGTCACTGGGAAGTTCAGAGTAGATTATTTTTCAATGAAGGAAGATAAGAAGGGTCTTCAGAAGAAAGAAAAAAACCAAATTCTTTTGATCAAGCTCAGACCCAGAGCACATTTGATCTCATAAAGCACAATGTCCCATTCACAAAGAGCATAGAGGGAGAACGCTGCTTTTCCCAATTTTCAGTTTTACATATAGAACTAAAGGGAATGGAGCCAAAGATAACATTTCATTCACAAGCTCTTCTCTATAAGGCTTCAGCTAGCTCTGTCCATCCTGATTATACAGTCGAGAGGCAATTGTTGCTGGTTGGCAGAAATTGTATATCATTTAAATCCATATACAGTACACTTAAATACAAAGACTGGCCAGGCTAATGCTTATGTACTAAGATATACAGTAATATTAACTGTTTTCCCATAGTCATAAGTCATCGCATATGACTATTGACACTGGCGAGCTTGGCATTGAATGTCAAAAAGGGACTTACAATGAAAGTCCAGCAAGGTTTTGTATTATTATGTTTTATGTGTGACGTCGTGATCTCTCTATTAAAGACCTCCACTCAAATATTAGAAATGTAGCTCTATATCAAAAACCTCTGACCGTCTTCCTCGATGCATCCTGTTTGGACTTACTTACAAATAACCTGGTGAAATACTTCTTTACTTTCCCTCTTCTCTGTCCGTCGGTGATAACAAACGTGGTGCTCCTTGCGTCCTCCTCTTGGGGCCACAGATCACAGTGGTTCTGGCAAAGCTCTTGTATTCATGGTATTCTCCCCTAAATGTTGTAGCCCGCGGTGAAGCTGCAAGTGTTTGTGAGTGAGGCCGACGTGTATCTCACTCGCTTCATCCTCAGATACGTAAACACTGAGGGCACCACCGCCAACGGTAAAATAACGGCCTATCAGGTCAAAGGTACGTGCTGCACATACGCTCTCTGACTGTGACGCTATTGTAAGATAAGATAAGATAATGTAAGATAGGATCCCACAGTGGGGAAATGTCAATTTCATCGTTGCACATTACAGCAGAATAAAAGAAGGAAATAAGAGCACTCAAGTTGCTTACATCACATCTCTCCCCTCCTCTCTCTCCTCACTCTTCTCTCTCTTCTCCTCTTCTCTCTCCCCTTCCTTTTTTCCCCTCATCACCTCTCTTTCCCCTCCCTTCTCTCCCTCCTCTATCAACTCTCTCTCCTCTTTCCTCTATTCTCCTCCTCCTCCTCTGCCCTCCTCTCCTGTCTCTCCTCGGTCTCTCTTTACCCTCTCTCTTCTCCCTCCTCTCTCCTCTCCTCCTCCCCTCCTCTGTCCTCTCTCTCTCCTCTTCCTCCTCCTCTCTCCTCTCTTCCTCCCTTCCTCTGTCTCCTCTCCTACTCCTCTCCTCCTCTCCCTTTCCTCAAAGTAATAGATCAAACAGGAGCTATAATTGTATTTGGTTCAAGGATCACTTGTGGAGTACACACTAGTATTGCACTAGCAGGCGGTATGTTTATATTGTACTTTAAAAGTTTATATTTAGCATTTTATATTTTTCTTTTGCGGAATAAGCAATAGTAATAATAGCAGCAGGAAAAGTAACTAGTAAGTTTCCTAGACTTCCTGTTTCTTACAATCACAATAAAAGTACTTTTGATTCTGATTAAATTCTCATCTATATTTAATGCTAAACAGTGTATATGTAGTAATATACTTTATAAATTAATGTTTATTCAGAGATTTTTGCTGTGTGTTCTAGGCTCCGAACAGTCCAAACAGATAGTCTTTGCCCCCAGCGCTGAGCCCACTTTTGTGAACGTCCCACAAAACAACTTTGTCGAGCCGTTTGTTCTGAACCCCGGATCCTGGACCGTGGTCATCGAGGCTGAGGGAATCCTGCTCGTGAGTGTTAATAACACATCAGGGAAACTAGGCACCAGAGATAGAAAGGATGCAATAGAGTTTGAATTTGTCTTGAATTACCTTGGATATCACTATTTAAAATCTTACGGTTATGAGGTTATAGTGAGAAAAAACACCAAGATAACAAATATTTGTGTCTTGAGTTTCCTTTGTGTATCATCTTACAATATAATATTCAAATTCACGAGTATTTGGAGATGGCATAATATGTTTATTTGAATTTTAAAGTAATCTTGTCTAAAGACAATATTTGATCTCTTCTAGGATTACCTGGTGCTCCTCCCCAGTGCTTATTACGAGGCTCCAATTCTCCAAATCAAAGTCACTGATCCCTGCACATACGGCTCCGCGCCCGAAGTCAACCAAAAGTAAGTACAGTCAACCGCTTAAAACAAGGGGTTTTTTAACTTAGAGCTTCTACTTCAAAGATTTCACTCACAGCTGCTTATTTAGCAGCTGAACCTTCTTCTCTGGTTAATGCTGCCTCTCTCTCCACTTACAGCTGCCTGCAGTACACGTACCTCTCTCTGGACTCGTTCCCCTACATCTCTGGTAATGATGCGAGCTGCAGAAACGACAACCACCTTCCTCGGCCCTGTCCCACGGAGAGAATCACCCCCCGACACCCGGACATGGCCGTCTGCAGCGGCTTTGATGTACGTCTGTTTTATACAGGCTCTCACCTAACCACTTTATTTGTATATCACATTGTATTAAACAAGTTTCCAAATTGCTGCCCAGAGATAAAAGTAACACATTTGAATATACAGTTTGCCTGCTTTATAAAACAATAGAATAAGTAAAACAAAAAACCATACAAACAATAAAATACTGGTTATCCAATTTAAAAATAAAACTTAAACCAAGAACTATAAAAACAGATAACCCAGAGGACCACACATGCGGCTTTAAAAGCCACTACTGTTTGTTTCTAGGGGTATACACAAATATATGTCATTGAAATGTATATAGAGAAAATATTAAAGTGGTTCTCACCCCCGCTCCTCGAGGCTTACGTCACTCACATTTCCTGTTACAAATCTTCCTCCAAATGGGCGTAGCCTGGAGGACTAAGGGGACAGGCGGGGGCGTGACCGAGACCGGGCCGTTTATATAGCTCAGGGCGGGGGGCTGCTTACGTCAGGTCCAACTTCTGCGCCAGTGTTGGCGCCAGATTCATAATTCAAATGTAGTAACACAGGTCGCCTGCAGATGGCGTCTCACAGATGGTTTTAGGCAGAAAATGGATCTTTCAACTAATTTGCACCAAAGTGAAAAAATTATGACCAGGATATGTACACAACACTATTGGACACTCATTTATACCGTTTATCAGCAAAAAAAAAGTGGATTTGAGGGTGAGTTGTCCTTTAATGTTAATAATGTTAGTAACTGTGTGTGTTCCTCGGCTCCTCAGATCAGCATCGAGCTCCGCAGTCGCCTGTCAGCTCCAGGAGAATACGTCCTGGTGGTGGAGTTTTCCAGTGAAGAGGAGCTCCCACAGACCCTGTCCGTGTCCGTGAACGAGCCCAGAGCCCGCGACCATCACAGCAGCCTCACCCTGCTGCACTGCAAATACAGGTGAGGCCTGGAAGCATGTGGGACAGGACCAGGGTCTGGAGGAAGTACAGTATGTGTGGATAGGGAAGACTGGAAGTCTCTGTTCAGACTTCTGACTCTGCAGCCACAAATAAAGCAGAAGTAAATGGGTGGATATATGGATGGAAATACGGTCAAGACAGATTCAGATTCATTTTATTTGCTAATAGCAGGAAAACCACTTTGGAATACAAGTTCAAAGTCCCAAGTGTGCACCAGACTAGTCCATAAATAAAACATGGTTAAAAGTACAGGAATAAAATAAATATGAAATCAATCAACTAAAAGAGTTACAATACAAGTGCTTTGTTTAAACTGAAACATGATATCTTCTGCCCTGTGAGTCACTATTTGACATTTTGGGCTGATAGCTGATTGGCTGAGTGACGGTGGTCCTCTCTTTTTCACTGTTCTCTCTGTAAACCCCGATCAGAGGATGTGATACATGCATGTGAAAGCTAGAGATGGAGCCAAACTTTTTTGAGAGCGAGGAATGAAGCTTGAATTTTATAAATATTTCCATACATTTTTATAATTAGGTACCCCAGCTTTAACCCATGCAGAGTTATACAATACTGTTGAGAGCATTAATAATGTGGACTTGGCGTCGGCGTGTTTGCTGGAGCCTGACTGAAGCATTTGCAGTTGTTTCTGTGGTTGTGGACACAGCTGCCTCTCACTCAGCTGCGAGTCTCTGTGGCCACGACTTTAAACCTGTCTCTTTTTTATGATTCGCCCACATGCCAAGTCTACGGAAGATTACCCCAAATGCTGGGGAAAAACTGCACAAATAACACCAAAAAGAAGAATAAGAATATTTTTTTCATTTGCACAAAAAGGCCAAAGGGGATAGGCACAGAAATTATCACAAGTTTTTAGGACTTGTAAAAAACTGTGTGTGTGTTTGTTTGTGTGTG
The DNA here is from genome assembly GCA_029875035.1 of Pomatoschistus microps. NCBI lineage: Eukaryota > Metazoa > Chordata > Actinopteri > Gobiiformes > Gobiidae > Pomatoschistus > Pomatoschistus microps. Next base: position 5,228 of record JAPMNZ010964678.1, on the reverse strand, counting down.
CCTGTGTGTAGCTTCCTGTGTCGAGCCGTTGCCGTCGACGTCCAAAACCGCGTGTCCGTCTTCTTGCTTCCCGCCGACGCAGAGGTTCTGCTCAGTGCAGATCGGACCAGCTTCTTCCTGGTGAGAAACACAGTAATTCACTACACTGGCATTAACCCTAGTAAACATTACCAGTTTGAGCTTTCCTGGAAATGTAAGGTGCAACATATGTAAAATGTATTTATATAATTATTACTATTATTAACACTTTGTACAAATGGGAAAAACAGATGACACTAACAATAAAAGAGAAATTGCATTGAATGTCAAAAATTTTGAATAATAACAACAAGCTGGAATACTTTTTGTGTATTGTAAAAATTAAATAAACAAATCAGACCAGAATATTCTATCTTGAACTTATTAACTACTTTCATGTTTTAAAAGAAGATCATTTTGCTTGTTCCATTGGCAAATCAAATCTAAATTTGAACATGTTTTGACTTTTTATTACTTTTCATAAATGTTTTTGCAGTTTATTTGTATAGCTCTTTCCACAGCCCAGAAAGTGGCACATGATATTTCACAGTAAAAACAACTGTGTTAAAACAGTCAAATAAGACATAGCATAGTTTGGACTATGTTTCAGAAGCATGTCGAAACCAGAGCCACAGTTCCATAGGGAAATGTACCACAGTACTCACCTGCTTGTCAAATTATTTTGACATTCCAATATAACACACAGTAGAAAAAATAAAGGATACTAAATTATTTCTGCTGTGTGCCTTATTTGTACATTGGTGAACAGTGATTATGGTCCATCTTGACGTTTCTCTCTATAATTTTTATGTGTCTACAGCACAAAGTGTTCCTGGTGCCGAAGGACCAGTTCTCCATGGAGTTTGTCGAGCCTAAAGTGAACTGTATCAGCACTCACGGACAGTTCGCTCCAGACACGTAAGTTTCATTTTTTTGCAAATCACCTTTTCTTCTTCACCCTCCACAATCGTCTCCTCCTTCCCCAGCTCGTCCTGTGTCCCCTCCCGGTTCCAGACACCCTCCAACTCCCTGGTGCTGAAGGAGGGCCAGAGCTCATCCATGCAGGAGCCCATCCAGGCCTTCCCTGCCGAGGCCTTCCCCTTGCCCTCCCCTCATGGAGCTCAGGGAGACCAGACCTGGAGCAGAACTGAGAGGCCTCCACTGGGGGCTGACAACGCAGACCACATCAGGCTCGACTCTGTGCAGGTGACATTTTACAGAACTAATATTTAGCATTATTTAGGTTCAGTTTGTCTCTTAAACATTATCTAGAGATGCTTGATAGAGCTACACTGCATCTTGTTAATCCTCTCCAGGCATGCATTGCAGATTTGCAACAACTTAATTTCTTATTATTCCACATTCATTTTTTTACCCTTTTTTACTCTGCTTTTACGACTGCTGGACTTAGTTTAGCTTTCGCAACAGTTTTTCCGCCTGCTCACGGAGCTGTCTCACTTCTAAAATGTCAGTCTTGTTGGTTTTCCAGGCATCCATTTCAAGTCAATATCACTACCAACCTCTAATCATTGGAAATCAAAACTGCATACAATGAAAGATGAATATATAAATAGCAACAGTACATAACAATTTGAAGATTATATCTGCTATGGGTTTTCCCCCAGGCCAGCTCTATTTACCATAGTGGGCAAGTGTTGCAGATCTGCAACATCCCAGAATGCGTTGCCTGAGAAGGTCTCGCTCAAAAAAAAATCTGAATTGTATATTACCACCACATATGACAATATTCCCAAAAATCGGATTTTTCCCATTGGAATTTAATTGGAAGGGAGCGCTTGAACACCTTTGCAGAGTACTCATATCTGTCCTTACTGAATGAACACCCTTTACTTGACTGTGTTTGCTGGGTCATAGTGGAAAATATATTTACTATATCAATTGGCGAATTCTCAGTTGTCACAGTCAGGGTATCAGTAGCAGCCAGAATTATTCTCAAACATTGGAAAACACCAAGCATTCCACACATTAAGGAAAGGGCAAATATGTTTGCAAAAAATTCCTAATAGGAAAAAGTGCTTAAACTAGTGATCCATCAGTCTGGGATACAAAAACAATACCAATTGCGATTTTGAAAAATGTTGTTCGACTTCGAAGTTCAATCTTTCTCAGTGCAGATTTTTACCACTTAATTACAATAAATGAGTCCTTAGCGGCCAAAACTACAGTATTTGATATTTATATATTTATATGCGCTTAAAAAGGGTGAAGATACAATCCCTCTGTTGTATGCACAGCTACACAAAACAGTTTTTAACCTGGATTTAGCATTGTCAGAGTAGAAACCTGTCTCATATTTTCAGGAAGACTGTTCCAGATTTTTGCTACATAAACCAGAAATGCTGCCTCCCCATGTTTAGTCCGTATTTAGCCCTTTTTTGGGGGGTTAGAAATGTTTCATTATCGCTATCACTCATTTTTCATGCTTATTCACATAATGTTCTCCTTTATTATTGTCCTTAAACATGAAATTTCAACATAATTCTTCTCTTATGTTTGTTTATGCCTGTGTTTTTTTCCAGAATGCAGCTGTGTACTCCACTCGTGTCCAAGCTTTGGGCAGATATGTGTTCATCCTTCATTACCACCAGCCCCTGCACCCCTCCTACCCTCTGCAGGTCTACATCAACGGGGGACGTGTCTGGCAGGGTCTGTATCCGCCTCCAGGAGATAAACCCTCTCTGCTTTTCATCCGTCATCTTTTCATTTCACAGATAACAGTGTTTTTAAGGCATCTGTCGTCAAAGTTAGTTCATCTATAAGTAAGAATTAAACAATGAGGAGCAAGGAGTAGTGAGGTTGTGTGGCTTGAATGTACAATGTTGTTTAAACCACACAACAGCTCTGGTTATTCTGCTTATACCATGGTCAAAACACTCACACGGACACTCATATCATATTAGAAATGTTACAAGCATGGCACAAACATATCCCCCTCACCCCTTCTGTTTAGATACTCTGTCTTCAAACTCATTACACTTCAGTGGGCAACATAAGTTAGAACAATTGGTCTGATAATTTTGCCTCTCCCAGCCAATCCGTTCTCAGCCCAAAGAGTCAAATAGTGACTTAAAGGGCTCTTTATTAAAATCATGCCAAAGATAACATAATTTCTAATAAAATGAAGATGATCTGATTTGACTCTTTCTGCTGGGTCAAACAACATGGACTACTTAGGGAGAGAGAGAAAGATACCCCAGCTTTAAGGGAAAAAATTATCCATGTGTTGTTTTTTATATTATTGATATTTCTCCCCCCACAGGTCAGACCAACGCCTCGTACTGCCCTCACGCTTTTGGCTGCAGGAACGTCCTTGTGGCTGAAAACCAGATCATTTTGGACGTCACAGATCACGAAGTCTTTCTCACTGTTCAGATCCCTGCTGGAAAAACTCTGTGGCTGGTGAGTAAAGCCTCCTGTACCTTCTGTTGTTGTTTAATTTTTCTAAAGCGGTATTCTCTGTCAGGATTATGTGCTGGTCGTGCCGGAGTCGTCCTACAGCTCCAGTTATCTGTACGAAGAACCAATGGACAAATCCTATGATTTCATCACAAACTGTGGCCAGAAAAGCTTCTACATCAAGTAAGAGTCACAATTATGAAGACATTAAATTTTGTACTTTTACTTTAGTCTAAAATATAGATTTGTATTGATTGTTTTAATGTATTTATTTTGCCTGTAAAACACAATATTTTTTATATTAACAGCATAACATAAAGCAAACAAGATACAGTTTGAGAAATACAGTTTTACATACTGAGTTGGATGATGCAAACATATATACGTACATGTACATACATTCATACATACATGTAAGGGTTTCCTTTGTTCACTCCTGCCAAAGCTCAAAAAGCAGTGCCAATAAGTCAAACTTGAAGTATGCTATTCTATGGTATGATTTGTATTTTTACAGGGACAGTGTATTATAAACATTAGTCAAAAGGAGAGCTGGATTGTACCAGGTTGTAGCAGCAGTGCTGAAGTTCCTCAGGAGGTGGTTGTAACATAGTAAAACAAAAATAGATGGATACATGATCATACATTTATCAAGCAGAAATTACAATTTAATTTACCATTTACAAGCTATAATACAACTACGCAGCTCCATTCTTCACTTTCTCTCTTACATACACACATAATGAGCTCACATACACACAGACAGACAGACAGATTGACTCTTCTGATCTAGTGACCAATAATTAATTCCAAACCTCATCCAACAACTCAATAACTCCTCTCATGTCTCCGCAGTCCGACTGCAGCCTCTCCGTTCTGCCTGAGTTCTGCTGTCTCCCTCTCGGCCTTCTTCAACAACGGGGCCATGCCGTGTGCGTGCCATGAGGTTGGGGCGGAGAGCGACTCCTGCGAGCCGTTTGGGGGCCAGTGCCGTTGCAGACCTAATGTGATTGGACGAGACTGCTCCATGTGCGCCACAGGCTTCTGGGGGTTCCCCAACTGCAGACGTAAGAGACAGGGACACAGAAGGGATGGACAGTGTTCACCTGCTTGAGCACTAAAAGACTTACATGGAAAAGTGAACTCCTCTAGCTCCGTAACCGTTTTTGTCACACTATTTTGGCCTTAAACAGCCTGGTCTTTATATTCAACAATGTCATGTATGTATGTAATGTACATCCAGATATGAGCCTGAATAACTGACCTATCGGGAGCATTCTGTCCAATATGTAGGCTTAGGCTAGCAAGTACGTAGCTCAAGCGGGAACAGACCAGCGCCACTCCTGATAGGATCTTTGGTTGGTCTTTGGTTGCTAGGTTGTTGCTACCCACAAAATTGGCTATTTGAACCTATTTGAGTTGGCTTTAATCTGCGGCTTCCACAATAAGAAAAAAACTAGGTGACATCCAGTCTTTCATCATTCTGGTTACAGACGGAAAGACTCAAACAGACAAAAGGTGCTCATACATGGTTCTCACACCTATGAGAACTATAGATAAGATGTGCTTTATTTATCTCACAGAGGAGAAATTTACATGTCACATTGGCAGGATAGAGACACTCAGATTGTGCAAAAGAAGAAATGTGCAAACACGTTAAATACAGGATAAATTATGTACAACAAAAAGTGTCAAGTGAACAACTGGGGAACAGTGTCAATAGTAGTGCAGGTTTTCACACAGTGACCATTTAAAGTGACTTATTGTACAGTCTGACAGCGGTGGGGATAAAGGCC
>JAPMNZ010964676.1:0-27358 GCA_029875035.1 Pomatoschistus microps | reverse complement strand
TTATATACAAAAAGTGGCAATTTAAAGTGTCCATAGTAGTGTCCATAGTAGTGCAGGTTTGTTTTTGTTGTTGTTTTTTTTTCAGTCATAAAAAGTCATTTAAAGTCATTTTAAGTGGAAATAACTTTTCAATGTCTTTTTGGGTTCTACACAATTTGTGGTATTGGACAAATATGGGCAAAAGTAAGTATTGATGTCAGTTCCCACATCCCTTAAAAGATCGTCTGTGCTTTTTCAGAGCATGGCAATGATAGTGGGATGAGGGCTTTTTATCAATGACCTGAAGAATTCTGTAAAATATTCTTCACATGACTGAGGGGAAGGTGGGAGCTGTCAACACTGTCCTCTGCAGCCATCTGTAAGAATGTACCTAGTCACCCATCTCATTGGTTAATTGTCTCTTATTTTATACTACGTAATAGTGAACCTCTGTGTCAGTATCTCCCTCAAGGACAAGTGACAAAGGAAGTGAAAGAGAAGCGGTGTGTGGTGATGTGGATGGATCCTCATTGTGCGTCAGCGATAGACATTTACTATGAAGGTTGTGCCGCTGCAAACCCCCAACACATTTATGCCTTCACCCATTTTATCCTCTATTGTGCCGCTCTGTTGCTTTGCTCACATTGGCCCTCATTTATGAAACTTGTGTACATTTTGGGTGTAGATTCAAAATATGACAGATCCAACGTGGAATTTATGAACGTGCGAGATCCGGCCAGATCTGAACGTATGCAACTGTTGCTGTTAATAAATGCCACGCTCAAAACTAGAGTATTATGAAAGTCCATGGCTGCAGTAGACTTCTAATGTAGCCACAGCTGTATAGGAGCTGAAAAAAGCCAGGCCACTAATCTGTGCCTTTGGTCCCTCTGTACCAACAATAGCCCCATCTACTGCCTCTGCAGCCTCTGTTGAGATCTTCTGTTGTCAAGTTCTCAGGCATTTTTGGGATATTAACAAGTCAGAAACTGAAATTAATATTCACATGTAGCTACAGTGCTTGACGAAGGTGCTACTTGTTTTTTTGTATACTGTACTTAGTGCCATTGTCATAATTTTACAAAATTGTCAGTAATTAATATATACTGTTATATCCCTATACACGTTTATAGTAGGGGCTTTGTAAACTTATTTTAGTAATTCACTGACAGAATAAAATAACTTGTGGATTAATAAGGAAATTCTCAATAACTCTTACACAGATTGTTTCAAATTGTGTATTTGATAATTTGGAGCTCATAGATTTGAGAGTCACTATTTCATCAAAACACATCTCCTTATCGAGGACACATGGCGTGGCGGCCTCCATCGATTGGCAGGTTTACACCGGTGATAAAACTCGCTGCATCTGATGCCAGGAAAGCAATGGCTTGGGCGACTTCATCTACCTCCCCAGGACGACCAAGGGCATGAGTTTCCTTTGATTTAGCTAAAAACTGGTAGAAAAATAAGACAAAAAACAAGCAGACGTCAAGTTTGCACAAACTGGGACTAACATATTATTTGATCAAGAATTGATTCATACGCCTGGCCAGCCAGAATATCTGTAATTGGTTAATCCTGAATGTCTATAATGCCCACCAGTAAATGGCTGAGCTCTCACTCTCCAAGATTACATATCATCGTAGAGCAGGGGAACTGAACTAAACTGAATCTGAGGGGTGTCAGACTGATCCTCACAGGGCCGGTGTAGCTGAGCAGGAGCCCACCAGACTCCACCCATTTCCTCAGGTGAGTCCAGTTCAAACCTGAAGATTTGAGGAAATGAGTGGAGTCCGGGATGCTCCTGCTCCATTTGGAATAAAAACCTACTGCCCTCACTGGAACCAGTTTGACACCCCTGTCGTAAAGGATGGACAAAGCATGTAGTACGGCAGGCCAAGCAAGTTTTTAATTACCTTTGCATATTGCTCCTCATCCAGTCCTGCTCTTTTATGAACCTCAGTAATTATAACACCAGGGCTGATATCAGAAAGGAAAAACAATTGTTAATTAGGTTTTAATGCATATTTAAAACATCTTCATAATAACACTTGACCTACCAAACAGAATTTGCCCTCACTTGCTTTGGTGCCAGTTCTAAAAAGAAAAGGATTCCTTATGTTGCATGTTATAGGACAGTCTTTTACACTGTACAAGAATAATTTCCTGCAATTTCCCCACTGTGGCACGAATAAAAGGTCCTCTTAACTTATCCTAATACATTGCAAAGGATAGATCAGACTGCATGCATGTAATGGTCCAGGTTATTTCTATTCTTTGTACACAGCTTCATACATTGAGACGAGTTACATTGTGATATATCAGAATTATTAATACTGTAGTCATGAATTGATTAGTCAGACTCAATGTTTTTATGGGCCACACAGAACTAAAGCACAGTGCTATATCCATTGATAATAATGAAATAATAAAAACCCACTCACCTAATGCTATGCAGCGAGTAAACTGGTCAATGGCAGATTTGGATACACAGTAGGCCAACACATTTGGAAACTATGGGAAACATGAATAATTGGTTGGGTTTTTTTAATTTAATGTACATGTGTTCAAATCCTACTTACTGATCTCTGCCCATTGACACTGGACACATTAACAATACATCCCTTCGTTTTGATAAGATGAGGTACACACAAGTGTGTGAGGTGGAAAACAGATCTAGGGAGATTTGCTTAAGTTAAATAGACAGTAAAAGATGTTCGCTAAGAGACTAGTTGTAAATCTTTTTTTGTCCATCAGAGCCATACCTGACATTAACATTCATGATTTTGTCATATTGTTCCATGTCAGTAGTCTCAATGCTGCCCATAGCAAGGATGCCAGCACTGTTCACCAGGACATCCAGCCGGCCGAAGTGAGCAATGGTCTTGTCCACAGTAGTTTTAACTGTGCCTTCATCAGTCAACTCCCCAGGTACAAGCAAAGGCTGCATCCAAAACAAATCCCATCAATGAAAGTATTAACAATATTCAATGTGGTTATAATAACATAGTTAATCTCATGACACGTTACCTCTGCAGCTCCACAATCTTTACACTGTTGGGCAACTTTTTTTAAATTGTCTACATCTCGACCATTCAGAGCCAACAAAGCTCCTAGTTTAGCGAATAAGACACATGTCCCAGCTCCGATCCCAGAGCTGGCCCCTGTGATTAAAGCCACCTTTCCCCTCAGAGAGTGCACCTACGGGGGACAAACAAACAAGCGGAGCTCAGCTATTTGGGTCGGGGTCGCTTATAACCATGATCTAAGTATGATCTATTATAACTCACAACAACACACACTGTATACTTACTTTACACGCGTCTTCTGTAGCCATGTCGAATGAGTTTGAATGTAGTTTAAGACTAGTTCACTACAGTGTCACAAAACAACCAGAGGGCCTGCACTCCAACGCCTCTCACACACAGACTGTGGTGTTCCGGGTTAGCAGCCAATCAGTGAAGAGCTTCCCCTGCCTCGCGTGAAACTGTTTACGCTCAGTAGACTGTAAATCGGTCATAGAAAAAACTACGATGCACGATAGTGACATCCTTTTACAAAGACCACACAACGTAGCCGCATGGAAGGGAAGCAACCTAGGTTTTGTTTATTAAACATGATCATTATCTCTCTTTGATCCTCACTTCTCCAGCAAATTTCACGAAAAAATATGGATCAATCTTACTGAAAATGTGAGACAGCCCTCCTATCTGCCAATGTTTAACTTGGTTTAAGGTTGAAAATAGTTATGTTAGTTGTATGCACAGCTTGAGGGATTTTCTTTTTGTTATGTATTGCAATATAATCTATATTTCATATATTATTCACATTCTTAAGCGGACACATTAAGACCAACACATTTAAGAAGTTTTCCTTTAATACAAAATATATTTACAATTCACATGGTGATATACAACATTATCCATGATGCTTTATGCCTGAAAGGCCTTGGTTTACCCAGCAAACGGGTTGGCATGAAGGGTCACATCTTTGATGCGGGTCTCGGTTAGTGGTCTGAATGTCTTATCATTTACAGGCAGTTTCTCCAACTCGTCTAGTGCTTCAAAACCATCAATAATCCTAGAAAGGAGAGAAAACATATCAATCGATCAATGTTTATTTGAGAACGTAAACATGTTACCAAAAAAACCACATAAGCAAATACATGTTTATACATACGTGTGCTGCTACATACCATGCAAGTCATCCATTATATAATTATAAATCATAAATAGCATTCTATAAACTATTGCATTCTGCCAAAGCTAGATTTGAAAGACTGTCATGTTATTGTCACTATCACCCAATGTTTGTCCACTTAACTTACTTTCCAAAAACGGTATACTTCATATCCAGATGGGGTTGTTTGGCGTATGTGAAGAAGAACTGGGAACCATTTGTGTTGGGGCCATTGTTGGCCATTGAGACGACTCCTCTGACATTGTGCTGAAAAGATAAATGCAAATGTACTTAAGTTATGAAGTTGAATTAAATATTTATACATATTTTAACTGAGTTTACTTTCAAATGTTCACTGTACTCATCTTCAAACTTGCGTCCCCATATACTGGTTCCTCCTTTGCCAGTACCTACATTGAGAAACCATATGGTTTATGTCAGAAATCTGATGCATGCAAATCAAATACACAATATTGTACCTGTTGGGTCTCCAGTTTGCACCATGAACCCTTTTATGTTCCTGTGGAAGCTGCAGCCATTGTAAAAGCCACTGGCACACAACGCTAAAAAGTTCTGTAACACATGATTTATTAAAACATAGACCTACAAACATTTGGAATCAGCCAATTCAGTATCTAACTTTGAAACCACAAAAAACATTGCAATCATTTTCTTTTCAGAACAGATTTTTGTAATTGGATATGTAAAAAAACAAGCGATTACCAAAATACATAATAACTTTTCACTAACATCTTTAGATCAGCTTAAGTGAAACAAAGTGTACCAACCCTCACGAAGCTAATTAGTCCTACGGAGGTAAAATATTTGATGTGAAATGTTGTGGTGTGATGTGTTCACAAAATGTTACTCCAGCTGAACACTATCTGTGTTCTTAATAAAGAATGAATTGAATTGAATGCACTGAGAACTTACCTCGCAAGTCTTTGGAGCGCGCTCACAAAATAATTCGATTTTAACATCCCCCAGATCGGTGTGCAAAGTGACAGCCTATAGATAAGAGCGAGATAAGAAACAAAAACAATCTTTATAAAAAGCTTTCCCTGCTAACAAATGGGTAATGGTGATGCGGCGCTTCAAAATAAGCTAGCGGCTACGTAAACTAATACAAGTATGGATATCGGCAGACCACAACACGGAAGATTGACAACACATTTAAGATATATGTTTCTATGTAAAGAAGTTATGAAATATATATTTGGGGAACTATTAATTAACCTACCATTACGGAATGTGTTCAAAGCACAGCCGAAGAAACAGAATGGGTGCGCTTGAAAAACATTCCGTCTGGTCACACTGTACTACAGCTTGAAGGTTCCACTTCCTGTCCTCCTTGCTTCCATGGGTGTAGGTATTGTTTTTTTTAAATTAAAGACATGCATATCTTTGTAGAAGGTTATACAACATATAATAAAAATATATACTAAAAATGCCAATACAATGATAACAATAAAATGGGCTATGTAAATATGTTATTTCTTAGCTTGAACATAATATTTTCCAAGTAATTACATGACAAAAGGAGTCATAAGCTGAATATGGTTTATTGATGGAGAACTGATCAGCCATGATCGGTCATGTTTGGCAAACATTGGGTACACAGAAAAAGTAGGCTCCATGGCAAAATGCAACACTGAATACATAGCATCTTATAATAGGAAACTAAAACCAGTACCAAAGCAATGATTGCTAGGGATGACATGATATGTGTAAGGAATAAATATTTACATAGAAAAATAGCCACACATGGCCCTAATGACAGTCAATATTACACACAGTACAACTTATTTCAGACAAGTTAGCCTACTCAGTACACGTGGTTTCATAATATTTAAAAGCCATCTTTGTGTACAAAAAAGTAATAGAAAAGTTTTACAAAATATTTTTAAAATAGTATGTAAATGAAGATAAGGAAAAGTAAATGCAAACGTGAGTAAGATTTCCTGAGAATTATGGTTTAAATGATGAAGAAATGCATGCAAAAAAGTGTTTTAAAACAGTCAGTGAGCAGACTGTTGTGAATTAATTTACAATGTTATATTAACATACAAAATTAAATTGTCAAAACAGGATTGTCTTTGGTAGCAGGCCTATATTGCTGATTTTCCTTCCCTTGAACTGTCCAAAATATTTACTGCATATCACTAATATTAATATTAATAATAATAAACATATCAATAATAATTTAACTTGGCTAAACTTTTGACAACTTTAAAAATGCATTATTACATTTTTACAAATTAAAATTAAATTAACCAACAGGAGCTTGAAGATTATAATGCCCATAAGTGAACCACGACTATCAATTGTATGTAATATTGCACAATTAACACATTAGAAAGTTAGTTATCATGCCTTCATATAAAAGCAACAAATAAAAAACATTTGAATTAGGCTTTACAAAGACAATAACCTCTCATAGTGAATAAAAAAAAACTAAAACAAAACAACGCATTAAAACATGGCTGCCAATTGAGAACATTATTTTAAATTGAACAAAAATGACTGTACTCATTTTGGGTTTGTGTTGAAGTGAACGCAAAGCACTTATCTGTGGAAGACAATTCTTTGATGATTTCCGAAGTTGCATGCACACACAACAAGCAATGAATAATGTATAAGTGTTCCCACATAAAAAATACATGAGCATTTAAGCATTTAATACAATACAAAAATCTTCTTACATTTACACTTGCTTAAGTCATGGTATTTTATAGTGTCATCATTTATAAATCAAGATTTAAAAATAATGGAGTCCTGAAACTATTGGCTTATTCTCTGCAATGAAAAGTGCCATGTATTTCAAACAATTCCCCCAAAGCATTTTCAGACTATTCTTAATTATACCAATTACTGAAATATTATGCTTAAGTACAGCACAGTGCTCGTGCAGATAAAACAATATCTTTGTCTTTCTTATTTTTGTTCACATTAATTACTTATATGCAGATTTTTTAATGAAAAGCATTGGACAATAAACAGAAACAAACTGAAATCATTGCTCATCAAAATTGTGTTTTAACATATAAGAATAACGCTGAGGTGTTTCTCACAGGTGTGGCCCTCACAGATGTTCCTTCTGTGACTCACACACTGGACGTTACCTGGACTTAGTGCTCTGTTCCTGCTCCACTGCACATGTGATCATGCAGGCTCCTTGTCGGCCTTCCACAGCTGCTCCTTGACCTCTGTGGGCAGAGTGTTAAAGAGGTCTTCTTCCACCACCAGCCCGCTCCTCTTCAACTGTCGGCACTCGCCCAGCTCCACAGGGAGACACTCCAGACGGTTGGCTCGGAGCTCCAGCTGAGTGAGCGCACACAGCTCTCCAAACCGCGAGGGCAGAGAGTGAAGGCAATTGTTTCCCAAGTTCAAAGTGCGGAGCTTTTTGCACTGAAACAGCTCGTTGGGCAGATTTTCAATCTTTACAGGAATATGGAAAAAAACAAAACAATTAAGTGCCTATTAATTAAAAAGCCTTAGTCACAACACACAAGGTATACTTACTCGGTTTGCAGTCACCGCCAGGTACTGGAGGTTTTGGAGGAAGCCGATGTCTGCTGGAACATGTGTTAAGTTGTTATGGCTCAGGTCCAAGAAGCGCAGCTTGCGGCAGTAAAATAGTTGGCTTGGAATTTTTTCAATCTTGTTCCTGTTCAGGTAAAGTTTCTCCAGGTTGGTCAGTGTCCCAATTTGGATGGGGATGTAGGCTATCTGGTTATACCAGAGCTTAAGGCAGACCAGGCGGTGAAGATGCTGAAAACTGATGATCTCCTCTATTGTCTTTAGGTTGTTGTCTTTTAGATCTAATTCTTGCAAATTGTGCAAACTAAAAATTGAATGTGGGATGCGCTCGAGATCACAGCGAATGAGCTCCAGCTCTGAGAGGTTAACCATCTTCTTCAGACTATTCAGCACCATAAGCTTGGTCCCCTCGTTGTTGATGGACAACTTCTGGAGATGCAGCCCTACATCCGTAACTACTTGAGGTAGCTTAGTCAAATTACTCTTTAGCCGGAGGACTTTGAGCCTCTTGAGCTCACGAAGTCCATCAATCACAATATAGCGATTGTTCTCCGAGCTGAGATTCCCAGTCAAGTGCAACTCGCTCAAGTTTTTCAAACTATAAATCCACAATGGAATTTCTTTGATGTCAGTGAACTTTATGTGCAATGATTTCAAATTTTCTCGCAAAAATGCTAATGCAGGAGCCTCAATTTTGGCTGGAGTGTGGTAAAGCCACATTTCTCGAAGGTTAATGAGTTGTGCAATTATCGGAGGAATAGTCACATCTGGAATAAGCTCCAACTTCAGAACTTCTAATTCCATCAAATCAAACACTGTGTCGGGAATACCACTGAGCATAAAAAGGTGCAATTCCAACTTGTCCTGAGAATTCTTTGTGATCCGTTGCCTCAGCTTATCCAGTGTCCACTCATTGTTGAGATTGAGCTGCCTCAATTTGTTCTCGCTCACCTCAGACAGGAAGACAGCAAAGCGCTTGGAGTACAGAGGATCATACTGGTCAATCATGTGCAACATAAATGCAAAGTCATTCTTAACATCAGGAATATCACTATAGCTGCTCTCTTCACGTATAGATTCAAAGGAATATTTCTTTAGAGATCGCCGCAGCATCCAGCACAGAGTATACATGCAGATGAGACCATACACCACCACTAAGCTAATGTAGAAACAGGCCAAGATCTTAAAAAGTGTAGCTAGGGGATGTGCACAACGATACATCCTGTAACCGGTCAAGCTTTCAATGTCCACCCAACAGTCAACACTGAATTTAATATCATGCACATAATACCCTGTGTAACAAATAATTAGAATAAACTTGATAACCTTAATAATAGTCTGACGGATGTAAAGCCTGTAGACAATATCTCCCTCCTCCACGTGAATACGAAACTTCTTCACCTTTTCAAACAATGCCTTGGCCTGCTCACCCTCTTTTTTGTCGAGAACTCCTGTTTCAGTTCGATCGACAATGCCCTGCTCAAAGCGTGTTTTAGTCCTTTGGAGCATGGGGACACTTGCTTCTACGTCCTCGCTGATAACAGATGCCTTGTGATCCATGGAACCATTCATTTTCATGGGTTTGGGGTCACTCTCTTCAACCACAGTCTCAGAAAGTGCCCTAGTTGTCCAAGGTGAGTCAAAGCATTTGAGCAAAATTGATACAAAGTGCTCTAGTTTGGAGCTTGTTCTTGGGAATTTAAACCAAAAATTGCTGCAAGCGAGAAAAATTAGCGTGTGGAGTAATACCAAGTAAGGAAAGTACTTAGCAAACCAGTGCAGTCTATTCTCGTAACAGACAGCGTCCACATAGTTGTACTGATGACGATCCAGATCATATTGTATTCCCTTAGGCTCCAACAGTACTGGTGTGGAAAATGAGGAATTAAAAGACCTCTTGCAAGTCTGATTGACCACCCATTTACAAGGCAGGCAAATCATTTTGTCCTGGGTGACTTGCAGCGTTCCCCCGAACACAGAAATCATCAGCATGACGATGGATATGTAGTCGGTGAACACGTCCCACCATGGCTTCAGGATGCGGTACGCAGGCTGTGTGTCCACAAAGTACCGCAGCTCTGTGATCGGAATCATGGTTTATCTGAAAGACACAAAGTAAACAAATAAACACATTTAGAAATATGATTGGATTTAATTTTACTCAATTCAATGTATTCTTGTATAGTCCTAAATTACAACAGTATTTATCTCAGAGGACTTAACAAAACCGCTGAAATCACCAACACAAATCAGAGAATCAAACATACGGGGGAGTCAATAGGGTGAGATTGACCAAAATCTATGAATGTTGATAAATTTCCATAAATGTTGTAGAATGTGTTCTGCATCATTACCACTGTCCTCATTATATAACAGACCTAACCTGCATGGACAAGAATAAATCTGAATCTAAAAAGTTGATTGATTACGTACAACTGATTACTGAGAATATCTTGAACTAATTTACTGTTCGAACAATAACTATCCTAGGACAAGCAGGTCAAAGAGGCTAAACACATGTCTGTGATGGTGTGCAGAAAAGCCAAAGATCTGATATGCCCCGTCACAGACCAATTGCATGTACACGTGGCAACTAATTTTATATTTACGATCAAAGTGCCTCTGACTTCACTGCTCATCACAGACTAGAGTACGTGGGAAGCCCTTTGACCTGCTTTCCATAAGTTCCATGGCTTCACCCAAGAAGAGCACCAAAGTTACGTATACACTGTTCTCTAATATTTGTCCTACATTTAAAATGTATTGGATTCCATTTCCAGAAATGTAATACTACTAAAATTATACAGGAGACAATGCATACATTAGTAATTAATATCGTCAGTTATAGTGACAATAGTTATGAGCTTAGAGAATGAAAATGTCTGATTGAGGGTCTTTCCTATGTTTATCCCCTTATGACATTTCCTTTCCAACAACATTCCATTTGGTGTGGCTATCAAGCTTGCCTCATAAATACAACTTTTGCTAAAGCCACTTATGGAACATCCCAGGAAAACCCTCCAACATAAAGTACCCCTTTTAAACTTCATAAAAATGGTTAAATAAAAGTTGTACGTACAGCACATGTCCATGAAACAGGCAGTAAATCCATAAATAGGTGATAACAAATCCATAGGTTACATGCAGTAACAATCAAATGGCCTTGTCCCTTCATGTCCTTCTCTAGCTTCAGCTCTGACACTGACACGCCCTGAATTGAGCAGGAGAGGACTCTTCCAAAGAAGATGTTCCGTTTTGGCGTGTTTAACCCAAACAACAGCGTCGCCAGTGAAGCTACCTCTCTCTCCTGCTCTCTATTCTTAGCCATTTCCGTTAATAATACCCAGAGTATTGTCTGTGAGGGCCTTGAGAAGCACCTCCCTCGACCTTCAGGATAAGATCCTGTTTACCTTTGCACGGCTGCTGTCTCCAGCAGTGTCTCTCTGGGATACTCCACCATCACCTTTTGCACCCTGCCAAACCCAAAAGCACAAAGTTAAACACAGGCTGCAGTCAGGGCGTCATTACAGATTGTTCTCTCTAAGGAAACTGTAAATACGAGGAGGAGACAACATGTCTATGTTTCATAACTACCCTATTGGCTGGAGTTCAGAGTGTAACAAAGCCTGTAAACTCTTACCTTCAGAAGTGTTATCTGTGGCCCAGTGCCTGGTGCAAGGTCTGCTGGGCCAGCCTCTGTCTCGGGACAGAACACTTGGTCAGGATCATTGCTCTCAGAGCCATCAATTTTACTCCAGGGTCTATGAATTTGGCAAATAAACACAAATAATATAAAGTGGGAAACGGCTATACACAAGTGTATACTGTTATACTTATAGCATACTAGTGTAAACAAACAAGAATGAATTTTAGACACTATGTACACACTATTTGTTTATAATAATGATAATATTGTGTGAAACAGTCATTCTGTAAACGATCAGTACGGTTTGCAGCCATGGATGTATTTGTAGCACAAAGATCTACAGTGGTAAACAGTCTGTGATGAACATGTCTTTGTCATCTACAGACCGCTCCGCAGAGATGGACGCTTATTTCTCCCGTTATCCAAGAGGTGTCAGTGCATCCTACTAGAGTGTGACACAGCGGTGGCAGAGATATTTTACCATCTCTGAGTAAACTATGCTGTAAATGTGTATAGCTATAACTATGCTAGCTACGAGCTAACCCGAGGTTTTACCCTGAAGTCTTATTATTTTTAATCTGAACTAGTTAATTGCCGAAATATACCGTAAGATCGTGAGGAAAAATCCCGTAAACACAAGATAAATTCAACTTATTGTACTACCTTTGGCGTTGTGGCATTAATTCCAACAGTCCAGAAGTATTGTTTATAGATGTGTAATACTTGTGTTGGCACCTCGGCTAGGCTAGCTCTGCGCTGTTATCCCACGTTTGATCCTTTACTCCGCCGCGACACAGAGGGCGCTGCGGGTGAAGCAAAGGCAGAAGAAGAAGTGCTCCGTTTCCTGTGTCATTCAGACATAACTTATTATTTTGCGTGTTTGAAGTATTACCTACCGTACCTGGTTTGAAGTGCCTTGGAAGCGTCATAATGATGCGTGTTAGTACTCTGCGGAGGATCATTAGAAGTCAGGCGTCATTACAGCCAAGCGGCTGGTCTGGTGTTACATGTGCATTACTCCAGTGTAAATCCAGTGCATCAACACAGGACAGACTCTGCTCCACCTGGAATCTGCAGCAGCGGTTTGTCCCACGCACAAATGGCACACAGGACGTGTTTGTTAGACATCTGTGCACAACTCAAGGCATTCTGAACTGCTGGAATTGTAAACATCCACTGGATCTCACCCCTGCCTTTTTCTGCAAGTCTTGTGAAGTAGTCCAACCTCCCCATGAAGGCATATCCTACTTTAACATCATGGAGTGGTGAGAACTTCAGTGCTTTTCATTCCTTTTATGTTGTTGTTATTTTAGGCTGTGGGTGTTTTTATTTAATTAATAATGTTTGATTGATGCTTTTCTTTTTAGTGATTGCACATTTACGCTGGACACACATAGGTTGCAGAAGAAGTATTTACAGCTTCAGCGATTGCTGCATCCAGACAATTTCAGCCAAAAGTCTGAGGTAAGGCGTTGAACCCACTGTATTGATATTTTAAAGGAGAAATGTGTAAATATGTAAATATCTGGCCTAAAGTGGTACTGCAACCTCTCTCACTCTCCCTGACTCCCAGACTCCAGCTTGGACCATAATGAATAAGGTCTATTTGTTGTTTTGTCAACAATAAATAGACCAACACCTATAACCTACACCTTTTTCACAAATTTCCCCATAGATATTCTCATTGTATTCCTTGTTTTGTCATTAATCATTTGAGAATAATTATGGGACCTTTTTTAGTTCTGCGGCCACATGTTACTTTACCAGTTAGATTAGCTCGATGCTGTGAGTTCTGGCAATCCGGATCACAGACCCTCTGATTGGTAATATAGTTGAGGGCGAAACACAGGCTGTAAAACTTATTTTGAAATTGGAATATCTTGGCTGAACCACTGTTATCAGTTAAAGAAGTATTCCGGAAGAGCATTGTTTCTTAATGCCTTTTGACAGATTAGGGCCATTTAATGATGACTTGACATTAAAATCTAACATATTAGTACTTCAAGTAACCTCTGAGTCAATGCAAACCAAATTGGCATAATTCCAAATTATAATGTAAAATTCCAAATTATTCTCGCACATAAAAAAAACATCATCATGCTTGCATTTTTGTATGTGGTTGTCTTTATTGGGTCTTTTAAACTAAGATAAATCATCGTTTAAGGTTTATTAAATAGGATTGATCTTTTTCCATGTTTTTTCGTCATGTGATGCATTGCCATATGTTGCTACTTATTGGGAAATGGAATTAAAACTATGCGATTTTCAAAATGTCCTAAAATGTAATTTTTTCCACCAGAGTAACACACTGGACAGTAAGCATTATCTGCGTGAAACTATTTTCAATATTATTATTATTATTATTATTATTATTTTTTTTTTTTTTTTTTATTATTATTATTATTTTGTTATTTTGTTTTGTTTATTTCTTATACTGTGTTGCTGCTGCGTTGCCTGAAAAACATAATAATAATACATTTGGCTGTAAAAGGGGATGGCTGTCCATCTGCGAAACTGGCCCCTCAAACTGCCACCAATTATTCACTTCACCAGATTAGTTTGTTGAGGGTGGAAACTGAACTGCTTTTAGGAAACTCACTCAGACCGCCTTGCTGTGAAGTGTTAATGCTTCATACCATTTTGCCTCCTATAATGTTCTGCCCAGCCTTTCATGGATAAAGTAAATTGTCCAGCAGTTTAGTACAATAAGTGGTACATTTGTTAAATTCACAGTGGAGTCCCTGGACAAAGGTGAGGTGAGGTGTATCCTCTAGTGGAGGAGTTCAAAGTTCAAGTTATGGTAAAGAGGGATGCCTCCTGCACGCCTTCCTGGGGGAGGTGTTCTGGGCACGCCGCACTCGCAAGGGACTGCAGAGGAGACCCAGGACCCCCCTTGGGATCCCCCCTGATATGCTGGAGGAAGTGTGCTTGGATAGGGAAGTCTCTGCTTTGACTCCTGCTACAGACCTATAACACTTAACAAAATGGATGGAATAAAAATTCAGAAACCGGATCGCAATATTCATACTTTGCCGTCGGTATTATACAAGGGCTTTTAATTTATCAGCACCTCTAGCCATTTTCTCTTCATTAGACCTCCTTCCTTTGGGGCCTTCATCATGTATGGAAAAGTCATTACTTGGTGAAGGGAGCAAGGCTGCACCTACTGCACTAGTTGTTATTACAGAAACAGTCTGGTATGACGGGCCTGTGGGTTGAGACTATTGATTTTTTACCAGAGCTGACAGACCTGATAGCAGCAAAGTGTACTTAGATCTGCCAACCCATTTCCACAATATATTTCTCCCTGTCATGTTTCCACACGTCTGCCTTGTCGCATTGAAAAGCCCCCAAACAGTTTGGCTACAAACAGCTAACGGCATCGCATTTGTCAGCCTATGTGTGTTGTTGTTCTATTTAATATCTGGTTGTTGCGGGTTGACTTTAATTAATGCCAAGACATTTTTGGAATCGATAAGCATACAATTATGATGACCATTGGTGTTTGGACTCAGCATTACTTTGCAAATATTAACATCCATGTTACTAACATATAGTTATATGGTTGCAAGGCCAATCAAATTGGAAGTGATAATTTTCATATTGATCACTCACATCTTTTACTTGAATTGGAGTGTCTTTTGTTTAGTTACATTGGTGACATGTTTGCGGGAATCCAGGTCACAAGAAAGTGGGCTGAATTTAGGAGCTCATGTAGCAATTCTGCAACTCATGATGATTAACTAATATTTTTCTGGTTTTTAGTGATAAACTAACACATATATTGTTATTTATTCCTGGGTTACTTTGTGTGCCTTTCCAGATCGAGCAGGAGCATTCAGAGAGCCAGTCTGCTTTAGTGAACAAAGCATACGAAACTCTGCTTAAGCCTTTGAGTCGAGGCCTTTATATGGTGAGTACAAAAAGTTTACTTTTACTTACATAGTAAAAACACAGAATTTGTGTTATCCGATGAGATTATCTTCACCATCTGCTGTTGCGCAGACAGCGATCTGTTTTTCTGAGCAGGTTAGCTCACTGAACCAATGCCATATGTTTCAGCTGGAATTGCAGGGGCTGAATATCGGGGAAGGCACAGATTCTGCAGTCAATTCTGAGCTTCTAATGGAGCTGATGGAGATCAATGAAGCCCTTGATGCAGTACAGACACCGCAAGAAGCTAATGAGATCGGCCAAGACACAAAAGGTACAGGTCTGTCCTTTGGGCTCATTCGACTTTATGGAGACTCACAATGGCCTTTGATCTGGGTACTAATGGCCGTTCATGTGTATGGCTGCTGGACATGGTTAATTAAACAGGAATTATCAGATATCCATTTTTATGATGGTAGAAGAACAAAGGAAAGTTCATACATCAAACTGAAGATGTCTGTTGAGAGATTTGTCTTGTATGAGCATACATAGGATCTTATTTTATTTAGTTGCCATAATAATACATATTTTTTTGTTCAGCCTGTGTTTGGTAGGTTGTAAAACTTTCGATTGTTTTCTTTGAGCTTTCTCACTAAAAAGCACCCTATTCTCACTTAGTTTCACCTGCATTGACAACCTGTGCTTTGTGCTTGCAGGGAAATTGGCAAACTTGACTGAGCAGATAGACTCTGCCCTCAATAAAGGTATTATCCACAGACAAATGTTCGCTTTTTCTCCTACTCCCTTTTCTTTCGTCTTGTAATCTAAGCTGCTGCCTTCTCTTAAGTCACACTAGGAGTCAATGATTGAACTTTTCCTTTTCTTCTATTTTCGTAACAGGAGAGCTTCAAACTGCCAAAGCGCTGCTCACAAAAATGAAGTACTTTGCCAACATCGAAGAGAAAGTAAAAGAGAAACTTTCTAGTTTTATGTAAATGTGCCTGTCTTTGCACCACCTCTTATTTATATCCACTGTTTTAAGTATTGTAAATAAAGTTTATCCTATTTTGCAATTATGTAAATGTTTTATTTTTAATGAATAATAAAGGCTTCGTATAGCAACTTGACCTCTATATTACAAGCCAATTTGCATCGTATTACTAACGACATTAGCTGTAATTTAAGGCATTTTATATTTCACCTGAATTCTACTTCTCTCACAAGACTAATTTGACCATTTTTTTCCCCAATTGCAGTATCAAATGTGACAGAGATTGTTAATAGCCCCCAGTGTTTATGTGATTATTGTGCATATTAGTTCAGCAATTGTCATATGGGACTGCGCCAGGTCTGCAGTACCTCTCATCACCTGTAGATGGAGACCTAACCTCTCTAAGAAACCGGGATGAGCGGTACATATTGTCCTAAGTGGATGGGGGGGACCAGAAGGAAGTCATTTATTGAGGCAGACAACCTGTTGAATAATTAATAAGGCCGTGATAATAAGGAAAGGCCCGACTGCATGGCGATTACCCGATGAGCTGCAAATCTGTGCTAGTTCTCGCCCCTTTTATGGACTCATCCTCCCTCCCGCCTGCCGCACACTGATGGGTACATTAGGATGGAAGTCTGCGCTCAAGTTTCCTCTGTTTAAATAAAGGGAAATCTGTAATTACTCCACAAATTGAAGCTCAAGTCACGGCCACGCGACTTTTGCGGGTAACTGATCCAGCACGAGTATACGGGCTGTCGTGTAATCGGATAAAGGGAGATGCATGCATTCACAGCACATATATTAGCGATTTCTGTGACGTAATAATGCAGGATAAACCAATATTGTATGTATTGGTTTATACAAGCTCTCAGGATGATGTATGGAAACGCATCCTGGCTGTTTTGTTTATTAAACCAGGGATATCAATGTCATCTGTCCAGGCTTGTTTCTGTTTTTCACCTCAAACAAGCAGGCTCAATAATGCTCAGGGATGGCCACAGAATTAAACAGGCTTCTACCAGCAGAAGGAGAATTAGAAAGGGCAATTTATTATTCATGCTGTAATCGGAAGGCCTCGTCAGTGGCTTTTAAATGAACAAGAAAATGTGATCGACCAACAGAAAGGCCACAAGCTGTCCCCCACCAGTCTCAGAAATTGAGTTTGAATAAGGGAGTGGAGGAGAGTAACTCGGGCTGGACTAAACTGTAAAATTGACTTTGATGGGAAAACTGTGGCTCAGTAAAGTAGCATTGAACTCCCATCTATCATTGCCTGAGTGGAAAGAGACAATAATAAATCGGCTAGTGGATTTCTCACACTGATCAGAGTGAATAAACATAATTCAGAGCATCTGTTTCTGTGTCTGTCGAAAACGTGAGGTTTGTGGGGACAGGTGCAAAAAAACATGATCCAAGTAATACAGAAGAAGGTACTGTATTTTGTGGATTTTTTGTTATTTGGATTCTGTTTTGGTTTTCATTATGGTCTCTTCTTTTCCAGTGTTATAATTGTAAATACACAAAAAACACTACATTTGTCTTGTTTGGCATATTACCTTAAAACAAATAATCTGGCCCAAATTATAGTGTGATCTGCAGGCTCACTTTACAGTTTAGATGTTTATTTTTTTTGCCAAAGTTCTTGGACTTTGGACAAATCTACTTTACCAACACAGACAGATCTAATCCTATTAGCGGTCTCAAGAAATTCAATATGATAGAGTCAATGTCAGGCCTTGGAATTTATGCTCTTTTTGCCTTTTTTGCTCATTTGTCAGAGAGGATTAAGAACCGTATCCACAACCACCACAAAAACTCCAAGCTCTCATATGTTAAAGGGGCAATGCACACATAAGAACTCAGAGATGGAAACTGACTTCTAATCAGGGTCAGAAGAGTTTTTTGTTGTAATTTTAATTTGAAAATAAAAACAAATGACTTCAACCACTAACAACGAGGTATGTAGCTCTTGTTAATGCAACCAATGCCATATAATAGTCTTTGGACAAACTGCATCCAGATCAGTGTTCTTCTCACTATAATTATGGCACTATATTCTGTCACGACACCAATGTTTTAACACCATTGAACCAGGTGCACACAGGCCAACAGTTCCCAATTTGTCCAGGTTCAACAGTGACAGTGGAGGATGACTCACAGATGCCGATCCCTTTCTCTCTCTGTGGTCAATGATGGCCAGAGCAACAGCCCACAGACCCCTCCACAAATGTAGCCAGGTAATGTTATTATAGTCTGCCACATTCTTCCCCTCCCTATCTTTGCTCAAGCTCTGTTACCATTTTAATTCCAAGCCCCCAAATACACTTTTATATTCTATTTTTCACAAGAATTTCCGGAGGGAGTTTATCCACAGTCAAATATTTAGAGTTAGTCAAGCCTTCAGCAGGTGTTTGACGTAAATGGACAAAGCCTGGATATTGACCATGCTGAATTCTGAAAACAAACTGAAACAGTGTACACTCAGGTAAGTAAGTAAGAAATCTTTATTATTAAAGCTTAATTTTAGAGTCCAAGGCCTCCAAAAGCACTTTACAATATCCAGAGTTCAGATATTGTTACATTTTCTCCCCAATCAACACCATCCATTCACTCACTCATTATATTTATATCTAGTGTAAGTTTTTAGTAGTAGGGGAAACCGGAGCACCCGGAGGAAATCTACACGCGGAGAACATACTGTGCCATACAGTATAATTTAAAGCTGGAACACCTAACTTTGAAACCATAAAACCATAACTGTTATTATACTATGGTTCTATCACTAGTTTTCTCATGCATGTGTTTTTGTTCTCTATCACTAACATCTTTAGATCAGATTTTTCAGAGAAAAAACAGAACAAAGAGTATCACCCTCACTCAACCAATCAGCTCGCAGTATTCAAAAGTTAAGACATTATGATTTGGTCTAAGTAACATCACAAATAGGTTCACAAAATGTTACTTGGACAAAATCCTTTCTGTTGGGAAAAACCAAATGCATTGTTAGTATTCTTTAACCTAAATCAACCATGCAGAGCCAGAATAATTTAAATGAAATCTGAGACAAAGCGCTGAAATGAACATCCATGCATTTGTCTCTTACAATTTAAGAAACAACAAACAAAGACGTTATAGCACTGGCTGTGCACACCTGCTGGCCCATATGCTGAATAATGTGATTCAATAGCATTCACCGTAATGAGCAAACCTACAAATAGAAGCTGATAGGACAAAACACATTCCAGACAGCTTTACTCTTTTAACACAAATCAAACATTCATTAATTATAAATGAATGTTCATTTAAAGGCCTGTCTTTTTACAGCCTTTTCCTGCTGGTCGGAAATGAGTTTTAAACCTTGACAATTTGACTTTTCTCCAAGCAATTTTGGCACTTTTGTGTTTCCTCATTAGAAGTAATTATATGTTCAACGGAAACCTGCTTTTGACAGTAAGCCTTTTTTCTTTTATGTATTTGTCATGAATTCCCCAGGGAGCAGCTTTAGAGCAGCAGAGATAAAAGCTTGGATTTCAGATGGAAGATCGACCTAAACTGAGTCAAAGGAATCCAGTGGCAAAGGCAGACTCTTCAGATGCACGGGCCACACCAACCTCCAGGGTCCCCCACACTTTACTGACTTATCCTTATCTGACATCTGCTAGCATTATTTTGTTGCTCACTTTTCCCCCCACAATTGTTAAACTACATACATAACTGCCTATATGGCTCCATTGTCTGCTCTGTGCATGGATCTCTGGACGTATATACTGCAGCTTTGAACTACTTGTCCAAAGTGTTATTCTTCTGTTTTAGGGCATGTCCTACATTTAGGAAGTCAACCTCAGCACACACATCACACTTTGAGAGGTCGTTGGCAAACGAGCAGTTCCTTTATTGACAAATGGGCTCCACATTGTGCCAAGTGGGTTGCTATATTTCAAACCTGTCTGATGTGGTGAGAGAACTGCTGTGACGAGCAGCTTCAGCGCTCTACTCACTAGTGTTTGAAAACCTACTGCTGTTGTGTTTAGAAATAGATAGAACTAATCTCTGGGTCTGTCACAATAGAATAATATATACAATAATGCAATACAATGGATGCTGTTGAGTGATTTACAGACTTAGATTTTCATATAATTATTACCTATGGCCTTTTGGTATCGTCTTCAAGGCACAATCAATGATGTGGTTGTTTGTTCTGAGAGAAAAAGTTTTAAAATGAAGACTTCATTGATTCTGGGCATTTCCCCCTGTAAATGATCTCTCAATCTTAACGGACCTGCTGGCAGTTCTGGGTGATGGTGAGAGATTCATTAACATATCATTTCGTTGAATTAGCATATCAATAATTGATTGTGAGGAAAATATCCCAATATATTGCAAAACGTATATTTGGAGTGTGATGACTGTTCTGACCAGTTTAAAATCTACTAATATGAAACATGGGTGGATGAAACAACGTGTGTAAGGGGATTTATATTGCTGTTTTGTTTTGGTTTTGCCCTGTTGTTAATACCTGGCTAGGACCTATTTTGAGGGCACATTGATATGACGGTGATGAGGTCACGTGTGCTATAAAAATGTAACCTCAGTTTGAGGAGAGAGTTCGGAGGTGGAGCTGGACACTGAATAAAACTACCATCCTGAGCAGCTGTCCCTCTCCGGGTGATTCTTCACAAACCCACGACCTTTCTAACACAGGGTATTGCTCTTAAATAAAGTCTGTGTTACACACGTCTGGGGTTAATTGTATTTGCATCATGAGACGTAGAGCAAATGTGTTTCTGGGTTGCTGGGGTCTGCCTCTGAAAACTGCAACAAAACTAGAACTACGGCTACCTTGAAACGAGACCAACTCAAAAGCCAATCTGGAAACCTTGTGTTATTCCCAACATAAAAGATGCCAACGGGGAACCTCAGTCTGTAAGTACAATGCTACTAACTCGCGGTATATCAAATCTTAACTAAATAATTAGGGTCTGATTCTGGACACATAGGGATCTATGTGACGGATTGCCGTTGTTGGAAAAAGTTTCCCAGGCCTTAAATTACTATGTAACAGTGAAAGCTGTACAGTTAGTTTTGTTTACCTCAAACTTAGTGTGAGACTACGTCATCGTACGGGTGGGGGGGAGGACCACTCACAGCAACAGATGAGCTGACCTCTGTGCACAAAACGATTATTTGAATTTGACAAGTTTTGAGTATTGTATGGTGTGTCATCCAAATTATTATCACACATGTGCATAGGATGAAAAAGCAAAATATGGCACCTTTAACATTTGCTGTCTGTGGTTTGATTGTAGACATCGTTTTATTCAGCCAGCTGGGGGCAGCAGCGCTCTGTGGGCGTCTCGTTAAAGGTCACACACTGAGCGCCATGTGCAGGAGAAACAGAGGCGATGCAGGCAGGAGGAATACAGCCAGGGATAGGCTTTATTTCACTCTGGAGAGACCCACGACACGAAATGCAATTTGAAGTATTTTATTAAAGCATGTTTGGCGCCCCAGGCCCCAGAGCGGTGCTGTTTGAGCGCGGCGCTTGCACGCGCGCATAAAGATCCCCCCAGGGCCTAGGCACTGGTGGCGGCAGAGGCAACAGGCAAGCACGCTCGAAGAATGGGAGAAGGAGGAGGTGGGGCGGCGGAGGATGCAGACTCGAGCAGGCCGGGAAGTGGGAGTCTCCAGCTTTTAACTCGCTGACCTGGCGGTTATTGGTTGACTGGAAGTGGGTGTTGCTGAGCGATGAGCCGAGGATGAGCGCAGGCCTGGAGGAGCTGGGCAGCAGCAGGCCGGGTCTACCAGTGTGAACTTTCGCGAAGCTTCATTTAGAGGCATGTGGGGGGTCAAGGGTGCAGACCACCCCAAAAAAGCCACAGAAAAGTGGACTATCGCGAATACCATCATTGACCCCACACCAGGAGCCAGCGGCAATTTCACTGCACTAAACAAAATCACACTCTAGACACGTAACCACACACAACCGCGCACAAACGCACACAACAGTATCACTTTGGTTTATTGTCATTTATAGTGTTTATTGCTGTAATGTTTTCTGTGACTTATTATTGACATAAATATAATGCCATTGTTTTGTCGGTGTGAAGTAGTTATCACCGTAGCACATCCACTTTGAACCTGATACATTACTACTCATATATTTTATATGTCCGTTTATTGACAGCATTGAGATGTATGATATTTTGTATCAAGTGTGAGTGTAAAACACTTTTCCATGAGTATTAAAATTACAATTCAAGGGTCATAAAGAATAGAGAAATAACTGGGATTAATTGCGCGTTAACTATGACATTCATGCAATTAATCACAATTTAAAAATAAAATATTCTTGGGCAGCACTAAATTAAACACATCTGAACTGGCAAGAGGTGGATGCAGAAGTTAAGAGGATTTTTTTTGGCCTGTCCCATTGAACCATCAGGAGACATCCCTTCAAACAACTCCTTTATGCTCCTTGGGCTTAGAAAGTGTTTGATGGCGTTCGACAGAGAGATTTAAACAAGGTGTATGTGTGTGGATGGACGGGACGTTCATTTTCAAACGACTGGAGTGGAAAGCACTTCGTTCCACTGAGACTTGGTCCTTCGCCTTATCTCAACTGTCAAGCTGCAGATGCTTCATGCACTCATCACACAGCAATCACACAGGCCTTTATTCATCATATTAACAACTGACGTGGACTCCACCGATGCTTTCATGTCTGAGTAGTACTATGATCTACACATAAAGTGGGCATAACAAATTGGATGTTGGCTGAGGCATCTAACTGTTTTTCCAATCCACTTTATTTTTATAGCACATTTTATAAAACATGTTTCCAAAGTGCTGCAAAGAGATATAAGTAACACATTAAGATATGCAGGTTTGCCAGATTTAAATAATAGAATAAGTAAAACATTATGTACAAAGTAAAAAAAAAAAAGTTTCATTCCGGCTTTGGAGCCCACCACAGCACTGAGACCGCTCTAGTGAAGGTGACAAACGACATCCGACTGAACACTGATGCAGGCAAAGTCTCAGTTTTAGTCATGTTGGATCTGAGTGCAGGGTTTGACACTGTCGACCGTGAGATTCTTATACAGGGACCAGAGGACTGGGTTGGTGTCACTGGCACAGCCCTAAGTTGGTTTAGGTCTTACCTAGAAGACAGGAAATACTTGGTTGAGAAAGGACACTGTGTCTCAGATCATTTGGCCCTGATCTGTGGAGTACCACAGGGGTTGATACTGGGGCCTCTTCTGTTCAATATTTGCATGCTGCCATGATGTGATATAGGTCTGCATGATGTGATATAGGTCTGCATGATGTGATATAGGTCTGCATGATGTGATATAGGTCTGCATGATGTGATATAGGTCTACAAGCAAAAGTTGATTGATTGTATGATTGAAAATACCAGTTATCCAATTTAAACGTAAAAATAAAACTGAAAACAGTCAAATAAATAACACAGATAAAACCGAAGTCCACGCAACCCACGAGGTGTTAAAAGCAAGACCTTTTAATACAAGACTTAAAAAATTCCCACAAGGGAGCTGTTATTGTTTCAGAAATAATATATTTTGTTTGTCCCAACAGAAATACACTGCCACATTGTTGTGAATATCAGACTGTAACATCCTGTTCTTCTAATAAAACATTATATAATATTTCTCGAAAAGCTCTGTGAGTCACTACTTATGCTTTGGGCTCAAAGCTGATTGGTTGTGTGAAGTTGGTCCTCTCTTTTTTGCTTGAAAAAGCTGATTTTAAGATGTGACCGAGGAAAAAAAATACACAAGCGTGCACATAAAGACACGTGATAGAACCAAACGGTTTTGAACTTGGGACTAGAAAGAGGGATTTCATTACATACTGTAGTCACATCTTAGGTAGGAACCTCAGCTTTAAAAGCCAAGTCTGTACATTTCAACATGGACACTTAGAACAAATTAAATTAGGGTTTTATTGGAGTCAATCCTCCGGGCGAATGGCAGCGTCTTGGAGGTGGGCTGATGTTCCGGTGGGGACAAGACCGACACAAAGACAAGAGAGCCACACAAGGAAAAGGGCAGACGGCTCAAACCTCGAGCCATTGCATTGCGTTGGTTTTCATATTATTTTCCATTCAAAATCAGAGGGAGCGGGTCTCATACTTGGGTGAAATGTGGTAACAGGCAGTTGCAGGACACTTCAAGGTGAAAGCGCAAATACTTTTAACATTTCCTCATGACCTTGATGAATCTGCTGTTGCACTGACAAGAACAAGATCTTTCATATTGTCACTCAGCTCTTCGTGATTCTCGGCTACAAACACAAGCAACAACATGGGATTTGCATTCTTTCTGAATCCGAAATAAATCAGCCAAAACATCTCATGACTGGACTGTTAATCGCAGAATATCCTTCCTTCAACTGCACCTATTTCTTGTATTATTCATGTTGTTTATGGAACTAAAGCTTCTAAAAGACGGAGCTGACAAAATCTGATGTTTTGCTTTTGAAAATATGTTCTTGTATTACCACAAACACAATCATTCAGCATCATAAATCAGATTTCACCATATCCTAGTGGTTACACTAAAGTAAAAGTTTGAAAAACGTAGGGAGCAAGAAACGAAACAATAAAAGTTTGTTTGAAATACATAGAATCAGTAATTTCTGGTCAAGAGCACAATCATGGGGAAGACATTGGACAACAGCAGGAAGCTAGAGGAACTTCGCAAAAAGAAGTCCAATTAAAGCCTCAAGCGGCTTTGAATGGCCCTTACAGGCCGCACAGCCTCGGACTCTCCATCTCCCAGGAGGAGGCACTGACACGCCATCATCACAGCTCTCATGGTAAAAAACAAATACTGCAATGAAC
Organism: Pomatoschistus microps; assembly: GCA_029875035.1. Taxonomy (NCBI): domain Eukaryota; kingdom Metazoa; phylum Chordata; class Actinopteri; order Gobiiformes; family Gobiidae; genus Pomatoschistus; species Pomatoschistus microps. Next base: position 2,278 of record JAPMNZ010964676.1, on the reverse strand, counting down.
ATGATCTGTGAGTGTATGTCTCCTTTGAAAAACATGAGCACTCTCCTACATTACCAATTATTAAAATGTGTGTAACACCAGGTGCTACAGTAGAGCAGCTGCAGCGGTAAAGTGCCAAACTGTCGTTTCTTTTGACAAAACACTTCCTAGAATGAGTTTGGTGTGTGAGTGAAAGGTTGGTGGTCGTCGTGGGGCCGATGGCACATACTGGTTTCCTCGCCTCTGTCAGTGTGCCCCAGGGCAGCTACAGTGGCTATAGTAGAATATTGTCAACAGTAACACAGTGTATGAAGTGAATGACATGTGACGTCAAAAAAGCCACAATGACATAAAATGAATGCATTGTTAAAATGTCCATTAACAGTCTATTATCAGCAGAAAGTTATAAGTCCTCAGTCATTTGTGACTTTGACTAGTGCTGTTTCATTGCTAGAGTGAGCTCTAACTCTGGATTGAAAGATTTCAAATACATGATATTAGTTTAGGAAACAATTTCCACTCCCTGTGGGCAAGCTCAAAGTGGGAATGGTGACATAGCCTCTCCGCCTTTTTAACATTTTATTTTAGTGAGCACAGTTGGAGATTGTACCATGGGGATGCCTTTGTTTGGTTGATAACCGTGGGACTGATGCTGCTATGCAGGCCCACATGGAATGGTATTTAATATCTGCCGCAGTAGTTCTTTGAATAAACATAATTTATGGTTATTTTGATCAGTCTTGTCCTGTAGCACAGAAAAGTCGGCACTTCTGGCTTTCTGTAAAAAGTAACATTGTTCTGCGAGTAAGAGCTAACTTCACTCTATTTTTGGTGGCGTAACACTTTTTAGATTCTTTCACTTAGGTGGATAACCGCATGATCCTTTGCTTCCACAGATGTCCCCGTCGTTGTGTGTGCCTCTCTCTCTGCTGCTTCCTGGTCATTAAAAACAACATCAAGTCAATAGCCTTCAAACTGGCTCGAGCTTTGGTGGGCAGTGCTTAAAAAAAAAAAGTTATCAGTCATTCAAACATTGTTTCCTATTTTCTTCCATTACACTGGCCGAACAACGACTGTGAGTTTCAGAAATAAACTTCCAAATACAAATTATATGTATAAGAAATATTTGTTTGTCTTGTACATTTTGTGCAAGACCTGTAGATCAATTTGCTTGATACTAGACAATCACAATCCATTTTTGTTTTAGAGCTTTAGAGACACTCATTCACACAAAGGAGTGTTTAGTTTACTCTGAAATAAGTTTAACCTCAGAGACAAGTAGCATAGTGAGAGAAAGCTTGCTTCTTTTACAATACTTTTGAGGTAGCAATCCTTTAATGATATTTTACAGTCAAGTAAACACAAAAAAGATACAGCAATGAAATTATAATTTTATAGTTAATAATCAACAATAATTCAATAGTTTCACATAGCACCTGGACCCTCGAGGATCTTGACATTACTTCGTACGTGGTGGTCATCACACAAGGAAGAATACTTGACAATACTAGACAGCGCCTAAAGACACATTTACCTCAGCTTTATTACCCTTTAACACTAGAAGTCCCAGAGTTTTTAGACCCTCGTTATCAAGAGGTGAAGCTAACTTGCTACGTTGGTTGCTAACATTTGCGTGTATTGATTTGAAAATGTGGGTAATGACCGAAAACAGCAGGGGGCTGGGGTGGGCTTTGTTTACTCGTGTGGGGGAAGGAGAGCAGACATTGAGTAGTGAGAGTAGACATTGGAAGAGTCTGATGTTTGTAAGCAACTGGGTACAAATAGTAGTTTTGAAGTAGAGGACAAAAAGTATGATGAATATTTTGAAATAATGTTTATTAACCCTCATGTTGTGTTAGGAACCGGCAACACTAACCGTTGTTAGCGGGTCCATTTTGACCCGGGGTCTAACTCAGTCCTGAACACTAAAAAAATCACTTGATATAATTAATACTAAATCGTAACTAACTCTAAATGCATTCAAAACCATATAATAGAATTGTTATTTGATTTTATGGCCCTCGAGACGGATCAGAGGAAAATTAGGTTTTTTCAATCATAATATACTAAATGTAAAATCCATTGAAAATAATGTTTTCTAACTATAATAGAACAATATAAGAAAATAAATTTTGAAGAAAGTTGAACATCTATAAATATATTAATAATAGTTACGTTGGTGATGTTTTGTTTGTAAAACAACAGAAAACTACTTTATTTAAAGTAGTACTAGCATTTGCCAAGCTGCTATCCAGAATATATAACTACAATATGTGTTTATAATATTTCGGTTGTTCAT
>JAPMNZ010964672.1:0-10771 GCA_029875035.1 Pomatoschistus microps | reverse complement strand
AAGTACCTCTCTCTCTCTTTTTCTGACAAACTGCAGACAATCACTTTAAGGACTATAGTACTTGTACCTCCCCCACATCTTTGGAAGCAAAATGTATCCCTTTACTTTAACTTTGACCTGTTTGGCTGTACCGTCCCACAGCACAGTGTAGACCACAGTAAAACACAGGATGCAGTGGGATAAATCAGACGTGATCCCAGTCTCGCCTCCTACAGGACTGTCCTTTGTTACTGTTTCTGTTTACAGTTCACATTTTTATGGACAGAATTTCTAAACATAGTCAGGGGTCAGAGGTGGTCTGGATTGGGGAACACAGAACAAGACACATTCTGTTGCTGCTGTTTCTCCAACGTGCACAATCTCACGCTCTACGTTCTTTACATCACAAATAGAAGTGGTGAGGGCCTCCATCACACAGGGAGGATCCTGGACATGCTGGAGTGTACTGAACCAGAATAGGCCCAATGAAGAGATAGTAAAGTAAAACCACCAAACATTTCGATTACATGCATTTGTGTAGATCCCTAAACCACAGCAGCAGTCACCAACAACAGATTAGAGAATCAAACAGGAAATGCAATAATAACAAACATGTAGCCATTAGTCCATAGGTAGATGGATGTCACATGTCCATAAATGTCCATAAATGTCCCAGATTATCACTGTTTGGGACAGTTTTCCTCCTGCATCTGCAAGGACCGACTCAAAAGAATTCAGTGGGATCAAAGTGAGAAAGCTTTGAGAGGCCCACATTGAGATATAGGGATCCGCTCTCACGGACAGACGGGTTATAGGTCCAGGACTCGGCCTGTAGAACAAGGACAGAGGCGGTGCGGTGCAGGACTGAGGAGGGGGGTGCAGTTTGGGCTGGAGCAGACTAGTTCACTGGTGCAAGCTCCAGCAAATATGTTAGCTGTATGTGGTTCTATACTGCACATTCTGATATGCAGTATGTACAGTACAGACCCTGTTTGTGAACATTATGCACTTGTTCTTTTCCAGCGGAGGACGTGAAGAAGTTGAAGAACCGCGTGGCTTCGCTGGAGGCCGAGTCTGCTGTCACCTCTGCTCGCACCAGTCGCTTTTCGGGTGGAGGAGATATCAACAATTCTCTAGACGGAGCTGGAGGCACCAACATTTACCTGGGCGGAGGGGCTGGGACAGCGGGAGCGGGGACTGCGGTAGCCGGGGCTGGGACTGCCGGAGGGTGGGGTGGTGGAGGAGCTGGCACCGCTGTTGGCGCTGGGTCTGATGCACAAGTAGGGGTGGGGGTGGGAGCCGGGACAGCAGGTGGAGCAGGTGGAGCCGGGGGAGCAGGAGGGGCCACTGGAGCTGGTACAAGTGGAGTGGCGGTGATTGGAGGTGGGGGAGCTGCTGGAGGGGCAACAGGAGCGGCTGGAGGAGCAGGAGGAGGCGGGGCTGGAACAGGAGCCGGGAACACCATCATCTACTTTGGAGGCGGAGGCGGAGCCGGCAGCAGCGGAGGTGTAGGGACCGGCTCTTCCACTGACACCAGGTACAATTTTCAGCCAATAGAATTCAATTTAGCCGGGGGGAGGGGCTGGGACACGGAGGCCTAACCATTTTATTGAGTCCTAAATCTCTTTGTAATTTCGTTGTGATTTTTTAAGATTCAAGATCTCTAGAAATGTGTCATTGTCAGACTCAGAGGAAGCAACAAAATAAAATTCAGAGCATCACCAGTGTAGAAAGAACACACAATGTAAACATACTGGGGCAGTGTTCGTTGAGGAGTCTGACAGTCCGGGGATAGAGGCTGTGGGCCTGAGGGCAGCAGGTGGAGCAGGAGGTGTGCTGAATGGGCCGTCTCTGATGATGTGTGAGTCTAGTGAGGGCAATGGGAGGTGGACACACTGGAAATCTCTGAGGGGAGACCTAGTGACCTTCCCAGCAGTTTTCACCTCTCTTTGGGTTGTCCAAGTCTGAGTCTTTTTGCAGCTTGAGAACCACAGAAGCAAAGCATGAAAAGGCAAAGAATAGGGCTGGAAGCTTTTCATCTTTTTAGAGCACATTGAATCAAAGTAGTGACTCGATGATTGTATGTGGGCGGCATGGAGTTTGTAAACTCATGCTTCACAGCAAGAAGGTCGTGGGTTTGATTCCTGTGCTGCCCAGTCCTCTCTGTGTGTAGTTTGCATGTTTCCCCCCATGTGTGGCACCATCTACCTCCTAATAAACCCAAACAAAGTTTCAGTTTTTGTATAATTGTGGTATTCCCGATAGTAATCACATATAGTTTCAAAGCATCAGTAGAGTGCAGTTAGTAGAGTTTCCATTCCTTATGTCGCAGATCAAGGTAAAGCTGTCATTGCTGATTTGTCATTATTATTTTGTTTCGTTGTTGAAACCATAGCTAAAAGTTTAAATTATCAAATGTAATCTGAAATAGAACAGATGCAGTGCAACAAACAACCACAAGATGGCGGAAAAATTGCCATAATTGTTTCTAGTCTATGGTCATAACCAGCAGGAGGCGCCCCTTGGGTGTCACACAGTTAGTCACCCCTGGTCCTGGATGAATGTGAACCATATTTGATCAGTTTTATGGTTAAAGAGTTCAAACATGCTGAAACCGAAATCACCAACAATCTATAGACCGTTTCATGTTCTGAGTGACTGGTCTCGTCATATTCTCTTAACATTACCTCTTCTATGTCCAGGTACACAGAGACCAGCAGTGGCACCAGATACACCTCGTCAGGCTCCACCAGCTACAGCGGGACCAGCGGTACCAGTGGGAGCAGTGGGACCAGTGGAGGCGCAGGGACCAGCTTCACCTGGAGCGGAGGACAGCTGGACGCAGCCACTCTGCAGATGGCCATCCAGCAGATGCTGAGGTCTGAGCTGCAGTCTCAAGCATTCAGGGGTAAAAGACTGTTCACCAACACATTGCAACAAATCGTTTACATCGTTAATGATGAGACAATGTGAAATATCAGCTGCTGCACTTCATCTTCAGTTATTAATGTGAGGTTGTGTTATTTTTAGCATACTTGGCATCAGCATCAGTAGGTGGAGAGCGGGGGCTTCCTGGACCTAAAGGTAAAGACTCTTTCATTACTGACATTCATTGACTGGAACAAATAATAATAATAATCTTTTGTTTTGTATTTTAATAGGGGATACAGGATTAAAAGGTTTAACATTATTTTGATTTAATTTCATTATTACCTTCTGGCTCCTTTGCAGTAGATTGTTGGCATAATCAGGATATTATTTTTCTTTTCAGGAGAATCTGGTTACCCAGGAAGTCCAGGTGAGGATTAAGAATACAATTTTATTGCTGTGACGTCACTGATCACACGACTCACAGTGAGTTCTGTCCTCAGGTCCCATGGGCCACGCTGGACCAGAGGGTCCCAAAGGCCAAAAAGGAATTATGGGTACAGTATATTCTAAAAACAAAGAAAACAAATATCATATCTGTTCTGTATCAAAGAGTCAAACCCGTGTCTTGTTGTGGTCATTCTGAGTCCTGACGTATTGTATTTGTGACCAGGTGAGGCTGGACCAGAGGGGCCACCCGGTCTCAGGGGCCGCGAGGGCCCACAAGGTCCCAGAGGAGAGCCTGGGCCACAAGGTTTTGGAGAGAAAGGAGACAAAGGTCCAAACAATTCTTCAAACTGTTATAATTGAAACTCGGCGTGCAGAGCGGTGACTGAAACATGTGTTGACAGGAGCTGCTGGTGAGACTGGGGGTCCTGGGATTATGGGCCCGGTCGGACCAAAAGGTAGTGGATATATTTACATTTTAATAAATAACAGCCTGCATACTGCATTTTGCAATCCTTATACATATCACCAGGGGGCAGTACTTAAAGCTGTTATCTGCTTTCATATAGTTCCCCGCTGCAGTGCCAGACCAGTTTCCAGAACTGTGTTTATTGTACCCTCTTGATGCAACCCTGAATTAATTAATGTGTCATTTAATTGATTCATGATGATGTTTTGGCATCATCAAATGTTATTATTTAATGAACTTCTATCAAAGTGAGTTCATAAATTGCAAAAAGATCAACTTAGTTTTCCATTCATTTTTTTGTTTTCCCAAATAATTATTTTCACCAAAGTGACGTCTCTGGCATCAGTCGACTTTGATCAGGATTCTGAAAACAGCTTTGACACGAGGCTGATGGAGAGAGTAGAGCAGCGGGAGTCAGTCTGAGTCATTATCCGTGTCATTCTGGGTCATTTTCTTTTTAAGGGAATTAAGAGTTACATTTCTGCATCCTCTGACTGTCGGCCATCACGTCCTCACATTTCAAGACCTGTATATGTGCGTTCTGAAGATTACATGTTTACAATCNAACAGCTTTGACACAAAGCAGCGGGAGTCAGTCTGAGTCATTATCCGTGTCATTCTGGGTCATTTTCTTTTTAAGGGAATTAAGAGTTAAATTTCTGCATCCTCTGACTGTCGGCCATCACCTCCTCACATTTCAAGACCTGTATATGTGCGTTCTGAAGATTACATGTTTACAATCCTCCACTAGCAACACTTTTACAACACTTTTTATCCCCTTTTTCCCTGCTGAGACAATCCCTCCCACCTCAGAGCTGTGGCATTCATATAAGATGCTGATCTCAGAGGGGGGCCGTCAGTATCTAGTGTGACACACTTTAAAAAGGCTTTTGATTGTGGCAATAGAATGTTGGTCCACTCCTCTTCAGTGACTGCTGGAAGCTGCTTGATGTTGTCTGGAACTGGAACAGGCTGTAGTACAGGGCAATCCAGAGCATCTCACTCCAGCATGAGATATAAGATAAGATAGACCTTTATTTGTCCCAGTGGGGGAAATGTCAAAGTCGACGTTGCACACATTACAGCAGAATTATGAGAACAGAGGAAATTAGAGCACTCTGGCTGCACACATCAAACAGGATCTAGTATTTAGAATAATAGATAATAAAATAAAATAAAATATGTATAATAAGTAATAAAATAATGTACAACTGTATAACTGCACATGTCTCAAGAATAGTACACTAGTGGAGTATACACTGTAGTAAGCAGGAGGTATTTACAGATGTTTATATTGTACATTAGCCGCAGGGGATTTAAATAAACAATAGTAATAATAGCAGCAGGTAAAGGGACTAGTGAATATCCTGAACAGAAATATCAGATGAATGGATTATCTTATAATGTAGTAATAATAATAACATCATCAGTAAAGTGAATACTAGCGACTAGTAAGGCGACTTGTGGATTATCAGAACTGGTGATTGGCAAATTTAGACTCAGCAGTTCTCATCGTACAATCTGACAACAGCGAAGGACCTATGTCAGTTGTCAAGTGAGTTTGAGTCCATGGTAGAACTGGGATGTTTCCAACCTCCAGGAATAGTTTACATTACAACTTTGGGTGATGGTTGAGGAAGAATGGCACAACACACGCAGGCCCGTACCATGACCCCAAGACCACCACGGATTGTAATTTCCTCATACTCACCAGATTTATCACCTATTGATCTCTGGATCGCCAATAACAGCAGTGTGTTCCAGTTCTTGCCAATATCACACAACTTCACACAGCCATTGAAAAGGAGTGGACGAGCATTCCACGTATATAGTTGATTCTCTGTTTATTGTATTGTATGTACCTGCACCTTGTATGCTATTACAGTACATATGTGAAGTCTTATTCTTGTTTTTGTATTTAGGTTTGGCAGGTGCTCCTGGCCACAGTGGACCTCCAGGTGAGTTTAGGACTGGGATACACACTCGCTATAGTCTGTGGTCTTTCTTTTAAGACTCACTCTTTTCTTAGGACAACCAGGTGTGCAAGGGTTCAGCGGACAACAAGGATTGCCAGGGCCTAAAGGTAGCTTTTGTAAATAATGCAGTATGTGTTGAGTTTTGGAATATTGATGTGTGTGTGTGACTTTAGGTGACCGAGGCCTTCCTGGATTCCAAGGTCTTAAAGGTTTGTTTCTTTGACATCTACACAACATTCAAAAATTGTTCACAAATAACTCAATGTTTTTTTTCAGGTGACACGGGCGATAAGGGTCCGAGGGGGGTGCCAGGTCAGTCAAACCCTCTCACACACAAAACCATATAAATCTTAGAACAATATTTCAGTGTTTGAATACATTTCCATTTCCCAGGTGATGTTGGTGTACCCGGGACGCCTGGGCCCGCAGGAGAGATGGGCCCCAAAGGATCAATGGGTGAGCCGATGACATCATTATTATTATGTTTGTAAGACATCATCCATTAGAACTTTGTTATTCTGAAATAACAGATTGATCAGTGAGTGGAAAATCAAAACTGTAATTGTTGTGTATAATAGAACCAGGAAAGATGTTTGTTACTGTATTAAAAAAGGTCTCAGCTGCTCCATCCCCGGTGGATACGTCAGTGCTGTTGTATTTGGACTGAACAGCTCATGCAGATGTTACTGAGTCTGACTTTGGTTTTATTTACTCCTTTATTCAGGTCTTTCTGGAATTGATGGAGCAAAAGGCTCAAGAGGTTGGTCACTGATCATTTTCATTACCACATTTATAAATAAACATCACGTAAATGTAAATATTTCTAAATGATGTCTTGGTTCATAGGGGACTCAGGCCAAGCTGGACCCCCAGGGCTACGAGGCCCGGCTGGTCCTCCAGGAGATGCCGGCATGCCAGGTAAAGTCAGACACTAGTCTGTCACTTTATATTAATCATTCAGACTCATTTATCGCCTCGCTCATATTCACACAGGTCAGCCAGGACTGCAGGGACCTCCAGGTACTGTCTCTGGTGTTTAGCTTCAGTGTAAAACGCACAAAGCATCAACAACATTTTCAATTATTGCTTTTTGGTTTTAGGGATTGCAGGGAATCCAGGACAACCCGGAATTAAAGGTACAAGACATTTACATCTGCAATGTTTTAATGTATCAGGAAACCACATCACTGATGATTTATCTCCTCTCTGTCCATGACAGGAGAACCTGGTGCACCAGGAAGAATCATTAATGCAGGTAATAGACAGCATCGTCTTATTTAGATTGTACATGGTGTCTATCTTTTTATTAAAGAGGTATCTGCTGCATTAGATAATAATCTTAGATAATCTCACACGTGACCTAATGTCAGCATTTCACTGTCTTTGGTCCTTTCAGCCCAATCACTCTTTGTTCCTTTTACATCTTTACTGTTCCAACTTTCTGACCACATTAATCCAGACATAGGAATGAGACGATCTTCTCCATGTTGTTTTCTAGCTGGTTCTAGTTCTGTTGGGATCCCAGGACCCCCCGGCCCTTCAGGCCCCCCTGGCCCTGCTGGCCCCCCAGGATTATCAGGTCTGAACCTACACTATTGAAAACTCACGAGAACTATTATAACTGACTCTGTTTCACTGTGCCAGGTCCAATTGGCCCAGCTGGTCTTCCTGGCCAAACTGGTAAGTCTTCTCCCTCAGACCCTGCTCTCGTTTGCCACACACAGGAAGTAAGAGATGCTTTGTTTGTGGTTAAGGTCCTAAAGGTGACAGGGGCGATCAAGGGGAGCGAGGCGTGTCCGTGAGAACCAGTGAAACCCTCAGCTCAAGTAGAACCCAAAGTAAGTTCTGGACACACTTGTTGTTCAGTCGTCAGGAGGCTCTCTCCACTTGTGTTCAAAGCATTTGTATCTTTTAGAACTGTCTTCTGTTTTTGTTCAGACCAATACTCTTCAGGTGGAGTGTCTGGAGCAGTGGGACCCCCAGGACCACCCGGGCCCCCGGGACAACCAGGACGTCCAGGTAACCTCCCTGGAAATAATTATAAATGTATTAAATCCAAACTAACCACCCACACGTCAGAATATTTTAATCTCATAAAATCTGTTTTGTTTCATCAGGAGATTCAAGACAAGGTCCCCCTGGTCCTCCTGGGGCCCCTGGTCAGCCTGGTAAGTATTATTCTATAGTATTCTGATGTGAGAAAGACTATGAATGTAAATTAATTCATATAACCTCCTTAGGTTATGGTAGACCAGGGCCAAAAGGAGACAGAGGAGAATCAGGCTTTGCTTCCAGCTCAGGTACAGACGGACCATGTGACAGTCCTTCTTCTGACCATAGTCCTTAACGTAACTGATGCTTTGCAGGTACAACATACTACACTGGACCACCAGGCCCCCCAGGCCCCCAGGGACCACAAGGAACCAAAGGTAACCTCAAAACATCCTGGCATTGGCTGCATTTTTGTGTCATTTCTTATGCTAATTTGTCAATGTCAATGTCAACTTTATTTATATAGCACGTTTACAACAACACCAGCTGCCCAAAGTGCTTCACATGCTAATTTTGAACACTTATTCTCCTTTTCAGGCGATCCTGGAGTTCCTGGGATTCCCGGCACATCCAGAGGTATGTTTTATTCAGAGTTTTAATTCTTCAGTGTTGGCATTTGACTGAAATGTGTACAATGATAAAATGTCTATGTTCTGATGCATGCATGACAGAAAGATCATTTCTAACAGTTGAAATGTGACCACTTTGGATCTCACTTTTTCAGGCTCAGTGTCTGTCACAGCTGGTCCTCCCGGTCCTCCTGGACCCGCGGGACCCCCTGGTCAGCCGGGTTCTTTCTCTTCTTCCAGTGACATTCGCCAGTACATCACAGATTACATGAGTATGATCCTCATTGGAGTGAGATCTTAAGTTCCTCTTTAATTCTGAACACTGGTGTTGAATGTTGTGTCATGTGCACATTCAGGCCGCAGCAGTCAGTATGCTGTACAAGGACCTCCAGGCCCCCCCGGGCCCCCAGGGGCCCCTGGCTCCTACTCCGGCTCCCTCGAGGACCTGTCGACTCGGATCATTGCATACTTACAACGTAGGTTGGATTATTAGATTTTTTTGTGTGCGTTTATTTTCTTTGTGTGCTTTTCTTAAAAGCCTCTTCATTCTGTTCAGGGTCAGGCTCTAGTGTGAGAATCGGTTTACCAGGACCTCCAGGACCTCCTGGGCCCTCTGGTGCAGGCACTCTGTCAGTCAGCGCTCTAATAGCCTTGTTACAGAGTAAGTCTTTTACTTTTATTCTATACGAGATAGTACATTTTGTGATATATTAAAAAGATAAGATAAGATAAGATGTGCTTTATTTATCTCACAAGGAGAAATTTACATGTCACATTGGCAGGATAGAGACACTCAGGTTGTGCAAAAAAGAGAAATGTGCAAACATGTTAAGTACAGGATAAATTATGTACAAGAAAGTGACAAGGGCATCTTATATTAAAAAAAAACAAAGCCCAATGTTGATGTTTGTGGTTTTAAAAAACGACATGGTGAGTAAAGATACACAGTGAGCAAAGATACACAATGACCAAAGATACACAATGACCAAAGATACACAATGAGCAAAGATACACAATGACCAAAGATACACAATGACCAAAGATACACAATGAGCAAAGATACACAATGAGCAAAGATAGAGCCACACCTGTGACAGCCTCCTCTCTCCTCGCTGTGGCTCCTGTGGCCCTAAAGCCTAGCGTACATCGACAGAGAAACTGGAGACAAGTTGCAAGGCGGCTTTTGGCAACTGAGAGGAGATGATGGAGATGATCAGTTGCTGAAATCGGTCGATGTGAGCGCTCTTACAACTGGAGATGAACAGTCGGTCTCCGGATTCAGTCAGTTGACCGTGTTCTACTTTTCGGCACTAGTTGTCCTCAGATCCGGAGATATCTCCCGATGTGCGGGCTCCAACAACATGTTTTGAGAGTGTGATCATGTGACGTAGGAGCGCCCTCTACAGTTTATGCAGAAAACACACTGTAGTTGAGACCAGTTGCTGTCGATGACGCGCTGTTATTCCCGAGACTGACCTGCTTCTAGGAGTTGCACATTTTCGGCAGATTGTCAATATGTGCGGGGCAGCAACTCATATGCGACGGATATAATCAGTTGCCAGTCCGATGTACGCTAGGCTTAAGACAAAAACACATCCTGAGACCAGGGCACTCACTGTCTCTGACTCTCTGCCCTCAGGAGACGATGTGAGGAGGTATGTGATCGGACCCCCTGGCCCACAGGGACCACCCGGACCCTCAGGAGCAGCGGTCGAGGGCTCCTATGGTGGTTACTCTTTGGAGCAGATATCCACCTATGTCATCAAGATCATTACAGGTGAAAGTCTCAGTGCGTCCTAAATGACTCCTGATATTTAGTCTGACTGAGTGTGTATGTTCAGAGAGAGGACTCGGCAGAGGACTACCAGGACCACCTGGACCTGCTGGACCCCCTGGACCTGGAAGTTCAGGGTTTACTACAGCCACCATTGATTACTCTGCACTTATGAGAAGTGAGTTCTCTTTAGACTTTAGCCCAAATGTAACGATCCTCATTTCAACCTTTGTTCCTTGTTCACTCTTAGACTCAGAGTTCCGCTCGTGGATGAACTCTGCCATACAGCACAGTAATTCTGGACCCCCAGGATCCCCTGGTGTCCCAGGTCTACCCGGCCCCCCAGGACCTCAGGGACCACCTGGTGTGTCCACCTCCACAGTGTATGGCTCAGGAGGCCGCAGCTACAGCTTTGAGGACATCCAGAGATACATACAGAGTTAGTACATGTTTTATTTATTCATTGTTTATTTAGTTGGAGCAGTTCATGTCTGAAGGTCCATCCTAATCACATGTGTGTTGTATACACTATATAACATGCTAAATGTATGAGATTATAACTAGGGCCGGGACTGTAGTGCGTTAATCACGATCAATTAACGCCAGAATATTAGCGCGTTACAAATAAAATGACGCA